>JXOV01022451.1:352-13868 GCA_001014945.1 Clogmia albipunctata
AAAGTGAAACATTACGAAACTCAAATGGATATCGAAAAGCGTATGTTTCGATACGGGAGTGCAAAAAAATATTAAATTTTTCTTTATTAATTTATGTGTGCAATTGGGGGTCTTACCCCAAATTGCGTGCTGTAAAGTAATACTTTGCCGCCCAAATGCGGTAAAGTTCTTCTTCTTTGTCAGAGTTATTCAAAACCATTTTTAGTTACTATTTAGCTTTTGCACTTTACTAAATAACAACCTGTCATTTCACGACAGGTTAAGTACTTCCTTGCCTACAGTTACATAAAATACTCTTATTTTTTTTATTCATTTTCACAAATTTTCGATAACAAAGTTAATTATTTTAATTTTTATTATTCTAATTTGTTAAAATACATAAATGTAATAAAAAACTTAATCTGATTAAAAGTATTGATTAAACTTTCATGAATATCCACTTTTCCTTGTTTGCATATGTTAATATTAAAGCATTTATCAACATTAAGTCATAACACGTCAATATCACAATGGTATTTTTGTGTGTTATTTTCATTAAATTTTCAACTTGCAAATGAGAAGTAACTATATTTACATTATATAATTAAATTATCGATCACTTAATTAACCCGATGTTAATACTTTGCACGTTTGAGAAATTTTAAATTCAAGGAAGTAATTGAGTTCTTTTAAGTAATCCAAGAACGTATTTTTTTCTATTTAATAAGCTTTAATGGTTGAAAATTTCCAAAATCAACACATTAGGTGTATGTAATTAAGATTTTATTGTAAGCATACCATAGAAGTACATAAATTATAGAAATAAGAGAGATCAGCGCTTAACGATAATTTAGCGTTTGTTGCAGTTTTACCATTTAATATTGAATAAAAACATTATATTCGTATTCCTCTAGAAAGTGTCTCATAAGTACACACTGTTTAGTTATACATTTTTCAATACCCGCAGCCAATCGAAAATCGTGTAAATAAACACAAATAATACTATTTCTTAATTGTCAATTACCAAAAATTATAATTTTAAATATATGAAGCTTAAAAGCGAATTTTTTTTGTATATTTGTTCCCAAAATTGATTTAATATTCAATTTTATTTTTTTTATTAAATCATCAAATGAAAATTTTCCTTATACTTATGTTGATCTGGGTTTCTAAATGTGGTTTAAATAATTAGTGCTATTCTTAATTCCTTAATTTTGTTAGTTAAGACTATATTTATAACTATTTTTAACAGTGTTGTTAAAATAACTACGAGTATAGTAGATCAATGTTAAAAATATTAGTTATATCAAAGACACTCAACCCTAACTAAGTCGAACAGATTTTACAATGTTGAAAAATGACGCCACTAGCCGGATGTCATTCTTTGTTTTGATTTTGCACGAACTGAGTTTTGTAATTTTCAAGCAAAATTCAGTTCGATGATGATAACTTTGCCAAAAAAAGACTTTTAAAGTGACTAAACACGTGCAATAACAACCTAAAACTGTATTGTTTGGTTCTAATGTGCTGAATATTCATTATTTTGCGCCGAAATGTGGAAATAAATGCAAAACTTCTCTCACAAAATTTGGTCTAAAAAGTTTTGAAATTTTATAGAAATAGTGCTTAATTCGATATATGAGATATTTCAGCCACATGTCAAGGAGACTTTTTCATGAGAATAATAAGTTTATTTACTTATTGTAACTAATTTAACAATCATTATAGATCTCTTAACTTCATCTTAGCCTGGATTTGGGTTTTAAGATGAAAATACTTCCAAAACAGATCGTCACATTACCACAAACGGGAATTTGTTTACAATTTACAAAAGCAACATCAATTCATCAGTTTTGTTTTTATGGCTAAATTCATACATATTACTTTAAAAGCCTTTTTGGGCAAAATTATCACTAATTTTCAGGCAAAGTCAAAACAATGCATGACATCCGGCTGATGTCGTTCATTACCACTACTACCACACATTACTACAACCTCTTTGTTAATAAAAGAACCCAATATTTCAATATCAAATACAAATATAATTCAAACCAACGCTAACTTAACAATAAGGTTATCCAGATCTGTGGTGGTAATAGTAGTGGAAACGTCATGGACCCCGCTGTATGCTAGGAAATTTATGATAATTTTATGACAAAAGACTTTTAAAGTAGTTATATACCATCAATACAACCCAAGACAATATTCTTTGGCTATAATATGCTAAATGTCCGTTATTCTGAGCCGAAATTGGCAAAATATCGCAAAAATTCTCTCATCATATTTGTTCAAAAAAGTATTGAAATTTTAAAGAAATAGTGTTAAATTCGGTACAATATAGTATCTAGATAACAATAAACAAGTGTCTAGTGCTCATTTCGGATTCATACAAAATCAATACAATGAATTACAGCGGAGTCGATGACGTCACAGATTCAACTGCCAATATCTAAACTACTTAGTTAAGGTTGAGCGGATTTGAATTAAACAGTTTTGAGAGTTGCTGAATGAACTTAAAATAATTAAAAATTTAATAGGTCTTGAAATTAATATTTTCTATTAAATTCTCATGGTAAAACGATCCTTTACTGGTAGAACATTCCCGAAGCCCGGTCAGATGGATGTTTAAATCTAGTGATATTTAAAAAAAGCGCAAAGTTTGTGACGGATAACTTTTCTCTTTTCAATTTTAAAAATTAAAACTAAAAATGTGTAAAATATTTATTTCAATATTTTGAATTAAGGTTTTCCGTCTGACCGTGCTTCGAATTTGTTTTACCTTTTCCTTATTATACCAAGTTCAATTCCATGTAATTTAAGGAAATTATCACTATTTATATACTATGAATATAATTCAATGGGTATAAGACTCCTCAATAATTGATCAAATTGTATGATCATAATCGAAGACCTTGAAACATAATCTATTTTTAAACAATTTCAATTATTATTTTAGATACAGTTTTTTCATAAAATTTCAATTTGTTTGATAAAATAATTTTAAGTGGCTTTATACATTTGCACTGAACTGTATATATCAACAAATAAACGAAATCTGCATTGAATATTATAATGAAAGTGGAAAACAAGATGTAGTTTCTCATTTTGCTACTTTTCTAGAACACGTATAGAAAGAAACTGAACATTTGTACTTAATTTAAAAAAAGTGAACATGGTTTGTAGTTAAACGACAATTTATGATTAACTGTGACTGATTAGGCTTTTACATTGAAAAAAGTCAACCAAACTATGATTTTCCCACAGGTCAAAGCAAGTACATGATCATGTACGATGTTTCAATAATGAAAGTAGTAATTAATTGTAAAAACAGTATTTAGGTGTCGAGATTGGGAAATGGAAATTAAACATTCTTTAATTACTTGACCCTTATTTGGGGTTACAAAAAATGGAATGCCCTATAATTGCATTTAAGAGCAGTAATTTGTCGTCGATTAAGACCTAATGATTGAGTCGTGAATCGTTTTTGCAATAAATTCCGCCAATTTCGATTCAAATAAAGCAATGAATCTTTTTCTGGTTGTGTGTTTTTAGAGGAAAATGGAAACCGTGACCAGTTTTGGGGCGATTTTATAGTCTGCTGAGTCGTCAAACACGAACATTTTCTGGTCAAGTGGATAGGTAGTTGAGTAGCTTCTTTCTTTCGCTGTGAGAAATGCTCTTTTGACATTTTCCATGCCATTGAACTGAGAAATGGTCGTCAATTTCTCTAGAATTTGAACATGGTCATTAAATACGGGTTTGTTTTACTTCAGAACGGTAGATTTTATGTTTGAAACATACCAAAACATCGGTATTGTTATGAAATGTAGTGATTGCTCAAGACTTGAGACTTTATGGAGATTGCGATGAAACGTGCAAAATCACTAAACGAAAAGAAAGATATAAAATGAAGCAAGTACTTTTACTTCTTTCCTCCGCATTGCAAAATGTTCGATTTTCGCTCAAATACTGTTTTAAGGCGAATTCAAAGCCCCAGAGCCGGCAATTGCTGGTGAAGTAATAGCAAATTAGCGCAATTAAATTGCAACTTGTTGATGGACAAAGCCAATGAAGAGGAAAGTTTAACAGCCCAGAATAAACCACATGTTATCGCTAGCACTTATTGCAATTAGATTTGCTAATTTAAAGTGAATAAAATGTCATGTTTCATTGAGGTTTTCAATTCCAAATTGTGTTGAAATGAAGGCATTTTTTAATTTAATTTGTGGTATTGGAAATAAGTCTAAGTGGATATTGTATAGTAGTATAATAGTATAATATTATAGCAATATTTTTAATGTCCGCATATACGTTTTTAAATAGATAAAGATACTTAGGTCTAACTGTGGACTTACTAATGCTTTTACTTTATGACCTCTGCGTTCTGTGTATTATAAAAAATATTATATAGAGTCTCAAATTCAACAATAAATTCAAGCTGAAATGTTTTATTTGTGTTATCTTTTTTGTACTATTGAAAGAGAAACAGCAATGTAAAAAAAGTGTTGAGATATATCCGCTCATTGTGAAGTATGTCAAGTGCGAAATGTCAATACGAACATGAAGTTAATTTAAATATGAGACAAAAAATATATTTTTTTTATTGTCGAACTATGGAAAAGAATCATTGATATAGCTCAGGGAGAAAACACCCTCACAACAATTTTACTTGGTTTCATAGTTCGAAATTAGATGGCATTATTAAAATACTGTATCGACCGCAACAATTTAGCTGGGTACAGCCAGAGCAATAGGCAGGGAGATTTAGGGCGATATCCGAGGAGGAGCGTATGGCTGCATCGTTATAATTATCTTATTCATATATTTACAAATGAATAAGAACTATAATCCCCCAGCTAGTTCTCCACCCTACCTACCCATATAAATAGATATATTTTTGAATAAATAATATTTTAAATTTTTCGAATTTTCTAAAAAAAATTCAAAATCTATATCTAGTACAAAATACAATTAAAGAGTATTAATAAATACACAATCTTTAACTACGTTTTCAAATATTCTTCCAATTAGAATTTAACCAAAGTATCTTATTTATTTTTATAGCACAAGCGCTTTAAAGAATTCTTTAAGTTAGTGGAAACATCTATTTATTCTGAAGAGCAAGGTAATATTTTCTATGTGCAAGTAAGAATTGGTCATCTTCCAATAAAATTAGAAAAAGAAACAAAACAATATGGGGGATCGAACTTTGTTTTAAATTTGAATTTAAAGAAACGAATTTTTGGTTTAATTTTGTTTTCATTTTTTTTGTAATTTATTTAAAAATGCATAAAATTCTGTATAAAACACGATCGATAAGAATTATTAAACACACGGGCCTTCTTTAAAGGACTTTAGTGTAATAATGCATAATCTTATCGACCTAGTTCTATAAATAACTATTATTATTAAGTGATAATGTGTATCTACACGACTTTGTATTTTTCGTAGACTATATTGAAAATTAAACAATGAAGTACGTACAATAGGGAGTAAAGATTTCTAAAATATCAATTTTTTTCAAGAATTTAATAATAAACTAGCTGACCCGGCTAACATCGTATAGCCTGAGAATGAACAAGTAAAAGAGAGGAATAATATTTGTAAAATTTAACAAAAATACTAAATAAAATGGTCAACAGGAATTTCTTAACTTTATTGTTATACAAAGCACACATATTATTTATAAAAAAAAGTTTATTCAATATTGGAAGCGTAAACAGTATAAAATTGAGCTACTGATTTGACAGCTAGATTGATTAACCTCTTTATCAATTGACGTTGACGAAAATCTACGTATTTAATTTGAATTATTGAAAAGTACTTTATAAAATATTGTTTTATAGTTTTAAACCTCATATTTACTAACATTTCGGAGCAAATTAAAATATTAAAATTAACAAAATCTATCAAGCTATTCTCGATTTGTAGCAAGATATTTGCGGACCAATTCATTTTTATATATAAAGATAACTAATAAAAGAATTGAATTTTTTTTTAATCCAATAACCAATATCTCATAAAGTTATTGAGCGTGTAGTTTAGGTGTGATTAAATTTATTAAATTGTATACCAACTAGTAAAGCCAATAAATTTGCTAATACTTCATTAATAATAATATTAAGAAAAACACTTGAAAAGTAAATAAACCATTTACACATTAAACTAACTCAGTAGTATCTTTATTTTCCTTTAAAGTGTAATAATTGTTACAAATACTTCTAAGTAAATTTTGGTACAGAGAGTAGAGTTCAGTCACCTTTAAACAAATATTTAAGCAGATTTGCTCATCTATCTTCAGGCATACATATATTTGAACACAAACATTAGTCAGACTGTACTCGTGTTTAAATAAAAGAAAATCACTGAATTACGAAACGAAAATATTTGCAGATGATTGATTTATGGAAAACTCATTATGAATTAGTAACGATTTGCTATTATTCACAAATGAGATCACTGATTGAAGTCGATCCAAAAAAGGATTTGCAAAGAGATCGATCGTGACTTGTCCGATTTTTCAGTAGACCAACACAGTTGGCTGATACTTTTAAAGAATAATCGAGAAATTTATTCCCAAAAACTTGTCTTTTGTTTTTTTTTTCTTCAAAGAAGACTAAATTAAATCAGAAGAATTTTTAGAAACAATGGATTTTTGGATCTAATTCTGTAGAGTTGTCAGAGTTGAGTTAGTTGGTAATTAGCAGCATGAGCATAGGTTTTATCAAAGTGGCTCAAAGACAGTTCCCACACCTCCCCACCAGCGACAAATCCCAATGAATGGGCGTTTGTTTTCCAACTTCTGGGTTCGATTTGTATTATTTCTGTTTGGTTTTTTCTACTTTTCACCAGGTAGTCTTATAATAATTCACAAGTTTTCTCGTATTTCGCCAATTAAGACCACAAACTGTGGAATTGTATTTGTGTGTCTCCCTCTCATTAACCGAATTCTCTTCTTCTCTTGGATAAAACACACTGACTAGAGCCCCAGATAAGGAATTACAGAGGAGAAAATTTGTGTGTGAAATTTTCGTATATTGAAGATTTAATCTGTGGAAACAAAAGAGCATAAAATAATCGAAAAAGTAATTAAATTTACCAGCTAGCAAATAAGCGATTTACAATTTACATAAGAGCGCGAATTGAGAAATTGTATATTTCCTTATGAACATCGCGGCGCGCGCGTCTATTGCGAATTTAATGAATGGACCATGTAAAGAAATTTTTTACAATTTTAACCAATTTCAATGGAGTCGAATTTGTTATTATTGTTTTGAGTAAATTATACGGCTTCGTTAAAATGACTTCCCCATTTAAAATCGAATTATTCATTAAGAGGAAATGAGAAATGTCATAGTTTGTCGAGAGAAAACGATTCTGTCCAACCTGTTATTGTCTCGGTCAGCGGCTGAATTCGGCCAAATCAATTGCCTTAAATCGTGTGCCCAAGATCTCATTAGTTACGGCCACTAACCAGAGAAATTATATCATTCAAAAGCCGGCCTTTTTTGCTCGTGGTGCTAGTTTCTGTCGGTTGCTATATACCTGTAAGACACTAAAAATAGCCGCCTTGGAAGCCTTGAAGTACTTTTCTCTCCCCTTAGTGGTTTTGAGAGGCTTGTTTCAAAGTTTTCAAAGGGTGTTTCCAAAGAAATTGAAAAATATTACAAAGATTTATAACATTTATATTATTTATAGTTTAAAATTGAATATTATCCAATGCATAAGGGTTTTTAATTTTTACAGCAATGTAGTACATTTTTATTTAATTTTTTTCTGTCATAATAATTCATGACTGATAAAGTAAGTCATTTTAATAAGTATTAACTGTGTGTACTATATATTTGAAAATGTTACTTGAATAATCAAATCGATAATAAAATATATAAAAACGTTCGTTTTAGTTGTAGTTTTAGTTCTAATTTTCACTAATCTAAAAGTTGATCAAATTTTGCACATAAAACTTTATATAATAAAACCTCTATATGTTACCAAATTCAGTTTTATTATATCCCAACCACTTTAATTTTATTAAAAAGTTACCTATAATTTTCAACACCGTTTCTTGCAAGTAAAAGCAATAAACTGCTTTTATATTTTATTAATTAAAAATTACGACATTTAACAAAACGAAAAAAGTTTTAAAAAAACAGTTTCTGAAAGTAAACGATATGAACAAAACTGCTTTTATTTCCTTTTTATTTATCGGTGCACCCCTTAGCAACCGCTCCTCTCGTTCTCCATGCTCGAAGGCTTCGGGTACCGATAATTTATGTACAGGCAAAACCTAAAGTCATGGCAATTACTCTATAATAGTATTTTTACAGAAACAACATACAAAACAAAACATAAATACATAAACTAAACTCACGACGACAAAATATATTCTGAGCAAAAAATGTCTGAGAAAGATAGACAATGATTGTAAACGTATTCGAGTATTGCCACGACCAGTTAATTAAAAAAGCCGTGGAGCCAGTTAATTCAAGGATTTCTGTTCGAGTCTTTGACGGCTCTCTCAACGATTTGTTCGTTCGCTTTGGCGGGCGGGCGGCGAGAGAAAAATTGGAGTATGAATTTGTCGGGTCTCTGTGGCGATTGAAATCGTCAGACCGTGGTTTCCTGGTTTATTAGCACGATGACGTGGTATGCTAATTGCTGCTGGTTACGCTGAGAGCTTCTAATGTGACCGTTTAGACCGAAATTTGAAAGATTTTTCCACTTTCCTTGACTTTTAAAACGAAAGAGCTGCGCGGTAGGTCACATTTTAGGCGACGAACCCGCGTAATTTACAATAATTTTTTTTCAACTTTTGCAGGTTTTTGTTTTGGAATGACTTTTTCTCTGATTAATCAAATAGCCACCTTCCATTCGTTTCCAAGAATGAGTGTCATAATTTCCGCCCACTTAAACTCTGGCCAGTAACACCGCCGCCGACGCCGCTGACCAAAACTATTTGATATTTAAAGTTCGTGTTAATCGTATAGTTTATCGAAAAGAAAACAAATAGGTTATTACACAATATAAATATAATTAGGTATATGATAAAAAAGCATTGCTCAGGAACTAATAAAACGTTTCCGCAAATATATTGAATTACTTATAACTATATTCTTTTATGGCTTAACAAAAACCGGGAAGAGATTTTTTTTACTTTTTCTTCTCGTGTTGGCTTCTTTTATGGTAAATGTCAATTACTGTGAGCTTGAAATAAAAAACCGGTCTCTGCATAAAGTACGATGCAAAAGAAGGCTCCAGAAATGGGTCATCGATAATAAAATGAGAGTTTCTTGCAATTGCTGAAGAAAAACGCGACCGGTTACGGGAATTTAAGTGAATCACTATATATCGCACAAGAATAGGCAATTCTGGTTGAGCGAAATATT
The DNA here is from genome assembly GCA_001014945.1 of Clogmia albipunctata. Classification (NCBI taxonomy): domain Eukaryota; kingdom Metazoa; phylum Arthropoda; class Insecta; order Diptera; family Psychodidae; genus Clogmia; species Clogmia albipunctata. The sequence continues at coordinate 9,718 of JXOV01022451.1, forward strand.
GAAAGTTGTCGGACGAGAGGCACTGGTTTAGTGAATTTACGGCCAATTTATTGACTAATAATCGGTTTGGCTTAAATACCTAATTTCTTGTATTGATTTTTCTTGTTAGCCACTTGGGACCACCGTTTGGGTTCGACTCTCTTTCGGCCAGGCCAATTGGAATAATTTTTCCAACCCGGTTGTATCATAATTGCATATTTGTTTTCGGTTAATGACATAACGTGTAATTCATATTGTTAATTGGTAAACTATATAATGGATTTCTGTGACGTTTTCGATGAAAGTTATATAATTTACTGAGTTGAGAATATAAACTAAACTGGTTATTAAAAAATACAATTTTTGTATATAATTTATGACAACATATTTAATTGTAATGTACTTGCTGAAATATAGGAAAGCGAGTATGTTAACTAGAGCCTAAGTATGATATTTTTTAAATTCAATTCAAAACACATTATTGGGAATTTAAATACTAATTTTCTTAAAACAAATTGATAATTTCTTCATAAATATTTAATATTTTAGATTGATTTCGTGAACCACTGTTCTTGAATGGAAGCACCAACCAATCTCAAACTGTATAAATTGTACACAAATTAAATTATCTCTTTTATAAGTAGGTATAATAAATTTAATACGCTCCTCTAGAAGAAAACTTCCTAGGCCATAAATCAATTTTTTAAAGTTTGGGTGCGTCAAGCAATTCATATTTGTATATATTTTATTAAATGTGTTATTATATATGTATTTATTTCATTATATTCTTATACATTGTATGCATAATATTTTGAATATTAATCGAGAAAAAGTAAAATCCCAGTACAATTTGCGTAGAAATGTTAATTACTTCACTACTAAACAATTGAAATTTTAGAACTTTAGAATTCAAATAACACGGGTTGTTCTAGAACTTAAACCTCTTACGTAAACAATCAAATCTTATTTATTTTGGGTGCCTCAACTAAACAATTTATATATTTATTTCATTATATATTCTTGACATTTAATAAACTTAATGACATCTTAACCAAAGCAAAATTTGCTTAAAAATGCTAATTATGTGTAAATGTCAAAATAATATTTAATCGTTAAGAATACACATTTAAATAAAATTTGGCGTATTTCTTATGAAAATCCTCAACCTAAGAGAACTGCTTAATTTTTTAATTGTTTTGGAATTTCTATTTTTATAGTTCTTAACTTATCTATCTCCTTTATTATTTTTTATAATTATTTTCTTTACATCTTTTCATAATGATCTGGTTTATAGAAAACAATAAACGTATAATAAATCGGTGTTCCTTTTAAGAAAACGAGGTCAAAACTGGTTTGGTTTCTATTAAATAGGAGTTGTTATAAAAAATAAATTTCTTGAGTCTCATAATAAATCAAAAAAGCTTTTCCTTAAAAGCATTTATTCTCGGAACTCTGGCCAAAGCTGTGTCTTTGGCGGTCAACATAGCCATAAACAGTTCCATTGTTTAAGTGGAGACATGGAAAGCCCTTGTAATTTGTAGTATCATTTGTCCGAACCGAATTCTTGTGCCGTCTGTGTTTGACAGAGAATTAAATATGGTTCCAAAGCGAAGAAAGGAGAAGAAGTGGAGCAAACATGAACGCATTTGATCCAAGTTGGCCTCACATGAAACCGTTTATGTCATAACATGGATTGAAAAAAAAAACAACATTTAACAGTATGATCGGTGATTATCTGTACTTGTGGATGTAATGTACTGCATTTTGTTGCGGCACATGGGTCTTTGAACAGGTAATTGTATCCATGTGTGCTTCTATGTGTCTTTGACTTTTGGAAATGAATGAAAGAAAAAGAGAAGAACAAAAAAAACAATTCCAATGCACAGCACACTCTGCTATCGTAAATTGTATTTCGTTGGGCAATGATACACATCTATATAAGTATATGTTTAATTATAACATAAAAATGCACATGTGTTGTTGGCTGATGAAAGTGTAAGTCTCGAAACCCATTCTTCTGTCATTTGGCGGGAGTATGGAGCAATGCAAGGGGCCAAAGTGTTGAATTAATTTGGCGCTATGCCTTCGGAATAGACAGGCCATAAATATTTTTGCGAGGGAAGAGAATAATAGGCACTTGATTTCATTGTAATTGAATTAAGCGGTTTTAAAATTCCAAGCGCGCTTGCTGTGTTACAAAATTGGGGAAATTCTCTCTTCCGTCAAGTAGGCGACGAAAATTCGATTTATGGCACGATCAAGCGTTTGGGAAAAGAAATTCACACTAATTCGCATTGAGTTCATAGGCTTTTCCTACTTTTGATCACGTGCAAAAAGAGATTTTTGTATAATTCACAATTAATTCAGACTAATTTAATTGATTGTATTCAAATTCTAGTTACGAGGGAAATTATTTTGTGATCACGATCAATTGTCGATCATCTTTAAATGATCACCGGAGCGTACATTATAATTAAATTGGGGTTTTACATTTGAAATGATGACAACAAGTGGACAACAATAAATAAAATCTGACACAATTTAAATTCATCGCGGATCATTGCTTGTCTATTATGTTGCTCTACGATCGATGTGCTTGAAAAACAAACGAGAAATGGTTTTCAATTACGCGAGAAATGGAATTTCACTTTCGAAACTATCAAGCGGTGTTCACGATGCTGCTAACAGGTGAATTTAAATTGCTTTACACACATCCCAATTGCAGAAATGACCCCTCTTTTCACGTGGTGGTGGTGGCGTCACTTTGACATAACCTATTAATTTGGAGAAAACTGATCAACGTCATTATTTTGACATTTACGGCCATCTTGTTTCTGACATAATAATAGGTTTTTGTGTGTGTCCGGCTCGTTTTTAAATGGTAATTTGAGAGATTTCATCTGGCGGTTAATGGCACGGTTGGCCAAAAAAGAGCCAGACCAAAGTTTATGGCACAGATCTCTCAATTTTCGTGGTGGACATTTAGTCAGTTGTGCAATTCTCTGTCAATCTCTCTATCTCTCTAGCGTGCATAAACTGTTGAAAATTTAATTTAATATGCTCTTTTTATAAATTTTAAATTCGCTGATTTCAAATTTTCACGCGATGTTAACAAATTCCACTGTTTTGTTGGCTTAAAACTCAATCAACGGCTCGGGTATTGCGTGCAATTTGAATGCAACTCCTCTCTGCCTTGGACTGACTCACAATCAATCCTCCAAAAAGCGAAACCGATTTTTGTTTGTAAATAACGTAAAGCCAAGTTTTTATGGCCGTCATCGAACTTGATCTTTTGGTTTTCCATCGATCGTATCACCAACACATAAGTATTTCTATTACAAAGTAGTAAATTGATAAGAAAAACCCACTTTCTTTTAGCGTTAGTGTGGGAGAGATCAATAACTGTCACCACGCTGATAATGAATTTTAATTTCTACTTTAAACAACAAGTAAGAAAAAGAACGGCAAATGACTTCTGCTTGTCATTAATCTGTCAGCTGAGAATTAACGTCATCTCGGCGTTCTGAAGAAATTCAATTAGGGATAATTAACATTTTGGAGTAATAATTCCCATCTCACGGCGCCAATGGACTGACCAGAGCTTTGTCTTGTCTCTCTATATTAATGAATTTTAGCACCGGGAACTTTACATGTCCGTATAGTCGTATTATGTTCAATTTGCAAACAAGGGGCTGTTTATTTTAATGTACATCTGTTTTGTTTTATGTTTATGAAAATATCAATTTGGAAATATATAAGAAAGAAAAAGAGATAATTAATAAACATTTCATATTCTATAGTAATACCGGTAAATGATAATTAAAAATCAGAAATTAATTTTAGAAAAGATTGTTGTTAGCAATGAGATATTAATTTACGACCTGTTCTCATTGGGTGTAACATATTTCATATAAGAGCTGATGGCAAGCCTTAAAACCGCAAATAACTTGTAAATGAACTGAAATTCCAAAAGTGCTTTTATTCTTAGCAAAAAGTGGTTATTTTCTTGTTTTTGGTGTGTTTCTCAAAAGCTTTAGTTAAACTAACATTTATAGGACTATCATTATGTACCTTATAAAAGTTTTTGCAATTCCGTATCGAAAAGTAAACTTTTCTTCACGAAAATTGGTTCTGTAACGGTTTACTTTTCTGCACGGAGTGCTAAAATAATT
>JXOV01022454.1:7543-44872 GCA_001014945.1 Clogmia albipunctata
AAAATAGCTAATAAATATGCGTATTGTATAAAATCTTGTAAAAAAACTAGTTGGAAAAACACATAATTAAACACTCGTATCTTTTAGAAAACTCATTTCATTCGTTTTCTAGAACTCTACTCGACTTTAATTATGGTTCATTTATCCTACACGTTGTTTAAATAACTATAATCGCTTATTTTCTCTTTCAGAAAATGATATTTAGATATCATAGAATTGGTTATTCTTGATATTAGACGATAAATCCATCCCCTTGTACAAAATAATGAAAAACTCATATCTTTATCAATGTATTTCACATGTTTCTTTTATTGTATTGTATATATACCTATATATATATATATATATATTTCATATACCTAGTTTACACTTAATTATTATATATAGTTTATTTATAATATTGTTACATGTTACTATTATTTTAAATACATATTCAATATATTCTAGCAATAAATTCATATTAATTTTGTATAATAGTCGAATAAAGTACTATCGGTAAATACAATTTTTGGTTATCAGTTAATGACTGGATTGCAATAAGTGAAATGGCTGATTTAAACGCAGAATAGTATATAAATCAAAAACATAAATACCAACAATTACATATATTTATATATTATTACACGGATTCGCGTGAATCCGTTTTAGCCATTAGCTAGTTATTTATATTTGGGAGCTACGCTATATAAAATATTCATCTTTATTTACAAATAGTACAATCAGTATTAATGCCCTTAACATTCCCGCGATCACTCTCTCATTTTTCATTATACACACTGACCCAACAAATCACTATTGAAATAATTCTCATATTACAATAAAATGATTCACTGAAATAACTACGCCTTAATTTGAAACTTTTGCTTTTTCCATGATATATTATGTATGAATATGTAGATAATGTGCTTATAGTTTCACCTCAGCATCAGATAACGATATGAATGTTGTTGATTAAATCAGTTTTTTAGAGGTTTTGTGGAATGAACGAAAAGAAAGGCGCTTTATATTTATAGTACACAGAGAATACATAATCTATTTGGATTGGTAATGTAGGCTAAACCAAGGAGAGTTAAATATTCTGCGAGGTCAAAATCAATCAACCAATGAAAATCATTCCATAAACTGAACACTTTGAAGATGGTTTCGATAACCAGGAAAAGTTATCTTAAAATTGCCTACTCCTTTTTACAGACAAATACTATCGACGGCTAATAATACTATAACGATTTAATTTTAATGAAAAAAGTAAATCTTGTGACACTCTGTTACGGTTTTGTGAAACCAAATTATAATGTTATTAGAGTTAAAGCCTTTCTGGTACTCTTCATCTAGTTACACCATCTCCTCTTAAGCTTTACAAACTTATACAATAGCCTTTTTTTCTTCATCATCGTGTTTCAATTTTTAATTATAAAAAAAGCATGACTATTTACACTCACATTGTATACATCTCTATGAGATATAGAGAAAAGTACAATAATATGTTTATTAATGAAGGTTTAGTTTAGTAATAAAATATATATGCAAATGATTAAGAGCTTAACATTTTTTATAAAAAAGTTTTTATGTAGTACAAATGCACAGGCTTTTTATCTATATATTTATGACAATGGTCTGATTTCTTTAAATGTAAGGCTATATGTTTGTGTATATAGATTTATTCATGTGAGAGGATTTCTTGAAGCGATTAAGTTTGGTTTAAATGGCGCTGATTTTTGGTAATATCAAATGATCTTGCCTTTTAGTGTCTGAAAATTAGTACTTTTAAATTACAAAACATATCGATAGATATTACTGGGATTTAGTATACTTTTTCTTTACTTCAATATATTAAGTATATAATACAGTATGGCATGATATAATAAATTGTATCCCCATCTCTCTACAAATATCTATTCATTAAATTTTTTTTCAGCTACTACTAATCATCCAATTTACAATACTTATTTAGTTAGAATATCATTATTCTGTTTACATTTCTGTTCCATTGTCCAAATAAAACATCAATGGAATTAGCTATAAATGGCGAGACTTTACCGCATGGAACCTTATTAGGAGAAAAGTAGTACCAAGATTTTTACAGTTGTATTTCTTTTACCGTGACTAGAATAAATTTTAATTTAATTCTAATATTCCTCAATGAAGCTGCACGTATATTGTGTAGTGGATTCAAAAAGCCCTTACAATTCAACACAATATAGAACTGTGTCGTGTCGTTATGTTAAAGAAGCTGCAAAATGTTCGAGCTCACAATTATAGACAACAATCGATTTTATCAGCCTCAAAGTTAGGTTACCTACTATTTATTATTTGTTAAATGCTAGATTTGTTCTTGATCGGCAGCTAAATGGGGAATTATTCGCAAATTAAAATTTGTTCTATATATTATAACAACATAATATTCTAATTTCTGATTTATATAAAATGTACAAAAGTAAATAAATACATACTTTACTACGGCTCATTCAAGTTTTCTTGGTTTTAATTTACGAAATTCTTATTTTCTTTTATTACACGATGTGTAAAAACGACTCAACAATAAATAATTATCCGTTCTATAATCATATAAAAATAACACAATCAAAAATTAAGTTATTTTAATAGAAATATTTTAACCTGTAACCGATATTCTCTACTATTCTACTTCTTCCTTACTCGTATTTGTTTTACTACATAATAATAGTAATTAAAATTATTTGTCTTTATGTCGAACACTAGAGCTTCATTGGTGATTTGTTCAGTTTCTTTTCTTCTACGATCTTGAAACACTTTCTCCCCTCCCCAATTATTATTATTAGAATTCTTATGATTCTCCATCAATATCCGAATAGCGCTATTCGTCACTTAGGCTTGACGAAAGGCTGGCGTTGGATCAGGATTTATTCAACATTTCAGCCTCGGGTCTCCTCTCTGTTGACATCTGCAGCAAATTATTAAACTCCAACTCCAAGTTTTGTCGCGCCTTTAAAATAAAATCAAATCGAAAAATATACGTCAAATTTATTTTTAAGAATTAAAACTGTTTTATAATGATAAAGTTATAATACATTTCAACAAACCTGAGTGTTTTGGGTTGGTATTTGCAAAGCTAACGCCATTGCATTGGCATCAAAACTTTCATCTAATGCTAAAAGAGCACCATGGACTCCGGACTCGAGCAAATTGTTTCCATATTCCTGTAAATTAAAAAGTTATATATCTATTCAAAACATTAGCCATTATTTCTTTACCTTTAAACCAATTGAAGATACCCATCTAATGATTTTATCATTACTCCATACTAGAACATCATTTCGGGAGTTTTCGCACGATTTACGCCTCTCCTCAAGCGCAGTCCTATCGTAGTTCAGTCGCTTCAAGCACGAAATTCCAAACTGCAAACTTGTCCTATGAAAACTATCTACCATTTTCAGTTGGCCTCGCAAATCTTTTTTCGTCAAATGGTCCAACATCCGAGCATCTACTAAACATTCCATAAACGTTGTCCGATACTGTGGCAATCCCAGGCTTGGTAACCAGTAATTTCCGATCCATTCATGGTTCATATCTCCTAAAATGAAAAAATCAAACGTTTTACAATAATTTGTAATATTTTTCTACTAAAATTAGATAAATTTCCGTTTCACCACTTACCAAAAGCTAAAGTAGTGCGGGTAGTTTGTGGAGCAGACGGTGACGTCAGTGAAACCATTTCTTGGATAGCTAAACGAAGTTTTAGTCTATGCAATGGATTGCTGATTCCGATCTCTCTTTGAATTTCAGTATCACTCAAGGCGCTCATGATGGCACCCGATTTGACATTGGCACGACACGCGGCGACATACCAGGCCGGCATTCCAACCCACAGCTCTAGCCAGGCCACAATAGTTGGCCCGTTCCACAGAGCGAATGGAGTTCCAGCTTTCATCGCTTCACCCAACAAATCATGTCGGTAATCGTGTTCTCTGCAATTTAATTACCATAATTAATTGATATTTTCTAAAATTATTGACCATTTGTAATATTAATACTTTTTCTTTTGTCTTCCGTAATCCACCGATGAAGAGCCTGATCCAGGTTTGTTGGAAATTCTACCCCCAGAAATGCTCATTACATCGTAATTAGAGTCAACATCACTCATCGCGATCGATATGCCACTCATAGACATCATACTAGCCGAACCGTCTGGCATTGAGTCCTTTACTCCTTTCACCTGCAAAAGAGAAACGAATAATTCAATTTGCATTTCTTTAAAATGTAAATAATCCAAACTCACCTTCTCCTTTTTGCTGAAAAATCGTCCTAAACTAGATTTAATACCTTTCTTCTTTTGGGCTGCCGCCAATTGAGCTGCATCTCGACTATTTGACGTAGGCGTTTGTAGCATACTCATCGAACCCATTGTACTTAAATGACGTAACGACTCTTGGCTACCATGCCTTGAACTAAGCGGTGACGGTCCAAAACTCGAAATGCCTCCCCTAATTTGGATTCAAAATTATTCAATCACAAAAACAATAGATTAATACATTTAATAGGTATATTTATCAGGCAACATTTAATAAAAAGGTAACCCAAAATAATGTACATGCAAAACGTGTAATGAAAATGTATAAAATTCAATTTATTATTATTCAATTTACAAAATTTATAATATACAAAATGACGTAATGAAACTTAATATACATAAAACAATGTGACGTGCATAATAAAATAAATCCAATCTTAAAGGGATGTATAGTAATTCACAACAACAGTTTAACCGTAATAAGTTTCAGATAAGGATTGATGATGCAAAATTCCAAAATTTCTATCACTCAGCCCAAATGGGGAGTCATTGACCAGTAAGATGGATGAGTTTTGAACATTAATCAAAGGCATATTCGATATAATCGGACAACTATATTTTAAATAATGTATTTTAGACATAAGGGATTCTATTCGATTCCGTTTCTCTTTAAGTAAATTTAGCCTTCCTTTGTATTTAAATAAACTATTTGGCCTTTTAAGTCTCATTGCGTCTGTCATATTAAATTGATTTGTAGTTTGGGGTTGAGCAGAATGTTTCGAACAATTTCCACGACCTATTTTCAAATTTATTCTATTAGTTGAAGAGTGAACCTTAAATTTGTTTAACAAATGCAAATTTGTCTGGTGCTGGGAATTTCTATCACCTCCCGAATAAGAATTAAATCTGTTATTAGTAGCATGCATATTTCTGTAAATGCTAGTAGACCTTAACACATTAGGACCACAATTGGGAACCACTTGATTTAGGGGCAATCCCATCGACCTTCTACGAGTTTTATTATGTCCGATGAGTGAGAATGGTGAAGCATGTTAAAAGGGTAATAATTAGTCAAAAGAATTTTAAAACTATGAAAAACAATCACATACCTTCTCAATTCTTCTTGACTGTGGGCCAAAGCTTGGGCAACTCGCTCCAATCGCAACGATCTCATTGTCAACGGAGAAGCACCACCACCTGAACTAGAATCCCCGCCCGCTCCTCCACTTCCAGACATACTCATTCCATGAAGCTCGTCCCGAGAAACATCACTTGACAATGCAGGTAAATTAAGCTGTAAAAGATAAATGATATAAACAATATGGATTAAATAATTTAAATCACTCGAGAAAATAATCCCCATTTATATAGAGTGGGATTTACAGATTTAAATATACTTTCGCAAATTAACCAAAGCTTTTCCTTACAAAAATTTTCGCAGATACAATTCTTAGATAGTAATATATTTATATAATATAACCAATGCAAGCTGATTTTTGTCATATTGTTATAGGTTTATATATTAGCCCATACACTTAAATTGACGTGTATTAAACGTATTCCTGTTTTGCTGTTCTTGTGTGTGTGTTGTATTTAGGTGTTGTTGAGACTGGTGTGGTGGACGTTTAAAAATGGAAGCAAAAATCAAACAATAGGCCTCTGTCAAAAACAAATGGTGACCAGTTTACACCAACTCAAGGATTACAATAGGCACTTTTCTGTAAATCACCTGACTCGTTGGCAGAGATTCAGACAACAACTGCCCAGGACTTATAGAAGCCGCATATTGGTTGAGATGAGCCGGCGACATTGATGCAGGTGCCTGTGAATGTCCGTTATTTGTTATAGACTTGAAAACACATCCACTTTAAGACGATTTCTTGCCATTCCGGTGCTTAATTTAATTTCATTATATTGCACATCAAAATCCGTTTGGATTACCCTTGCTGTATTTTTCTTAACCACCTGACCTTATTAAGTAATTTCTACAAATAAATAAAATAACGTCGGAGGAGTTCTTACCGTATGATATTTATGAAGATAATCCCGGTTAGGGCTATTTGGAGTACTGCGGCCACTTAACGGAGGACTCTGACGATCTAATGATCTACCTCTAGCCAACAAGTTCATATGCTCTAAACTACCAACCCGTGACTCCAATTCCTCAGCTCTCGCCTCTGTCGATTGCTTCTCTTCTTGAATCAATCTGAAAATACAATTGATGTGATTTTATTATAAAATTTAATTTGAATGAAAATATTTCAATATATTTTAAACGTAATATTTATACAGAAAATGAAATCAATATTATTATTTTAAATTAAATTTTAAAAAATTGTGGAGTAAGAATATTTTAAATGTATTTACAATGTTGTATTTACTAGAAATATTTAATTAGTTTTATTATTGTGTTTTATACCTTATTTCATTATTAATGGCATCCAGCTGTTCCTGTAGCATCATTGCCAAGGTTTGTGCATCCGTATGGCCACTGGGCGACATCATTTCTGCCGTACTGAACAAACTCTCGGCGTCATCTGGTTCGCCAACATTTGGATTTAAATCGAATCCGCCCGGAACATTGTGCATTCCATGTGCTTGTTGCAGCTTTCCCCACTCCTGCTCTAACGCTAGCCCCCTGCCATACTGATCCACAACATCCTCGGCAAGTCGTGCTTTGCTGCGACGTAATGAATGTGTATCGAAACTAGTATGGGAAGCGCTTCTTTGGAAATTAGCTAACTGGTCACTGGTAACGTTACTGGGCGATAAGCTTCGGGTTAACGCCTCCGTTTGCTGAATATTAAACGCAATCTCCTGCTGCAATAACTGCCGCTTGTAAGTGTCTATTTCTAATCGAGTCTTGGACAATTCCTTAACTATCTCCTGCTTTTCATGGTGTAGTTCCTCGGCCAATTTTCGAGCCTTTTCCAATTCCTGAGTTAGTGTATTCTTCTCATCTAAAGCGTGCATTCTCTCCTTTAGATGCACCTGAAGTCGATCATTCGATTCGGACAATAATTTATCCACGGTGGATGATAACCGCTGATTATGCTCCTCATTCATTTTTAGTCTTTGATTTAGACGCATCACCTCCGCATTCTTCTCATCGAGATTGGTTTCCAGTCTTTGGATCCTATCCTCTGCCGATCCATGTCGTTCTTGTGCCTGCGTTAAAATATTAAAACACAATCAACAATTTGGTTTTGACCACTTCCTAAAAACTAGCTCACACATTTAATAATTCCAATTCACCAAATTATTATCAATTTATTTAAACTAGTGAGCTAAAGCATGCAGTAAAAAGCCATGCATTTTTATGGAATTTGTGCCGATTGTTTCAAACCATAAATAAATTCATACTTGTACAAACTTGTAGTGCAGGTGTCTGAAGATGAATTAGAAAACATTGATATTTGTGTACTTTGTGCTTCAACTTACAAATTTGAAAAATATCAAGTCACTTTGTGCTTTTTTAAATTTTTTTTCTGTTGTTTCCTGTTTATTCTGTACCACAATTACAGATTAATCTAATTAATTTTGAAACCACATTTTCAGTCTTTTATTGTTAAAACGAATATATAATCCAAGTAAATATATATTAAATCGAATATCAAACAAATAAAAGCACATAAAACCCAAAATCTATCTGTAATTGTTTTATACCAAAGGACAACATCTAGACATATCTACAAATAAACTCATTTCACGGTCTCGAGGACGAATATAAACATAATAAAAGGACGATGTTTCCGGGACATCTTCTCGACCCTGCCTACCTGATTTCCTACCTGGTTCAGCGCCTCCATACGTGCCTTTAATTGTTCTTCCATTTCCGGAAGTTTAGAGTACTGTGCCAATTTTTGATCCGACAACTCCAGTTTCTCCTGTATGGCTGCGATTTTCTCCTCGTGCAACTATTTGAAATGAGAGAAACGTTCAGCTAAAGCAAGAAACAACAAAAACCGACAAATTTTACCTTTATCTGAGCCTCCTTATGCCTGAGCTCTTGCTCCAATTTTTCGTTCAAGTCATGCAGCGATGTCGATTCCCGTTGCGCGTTCAAGTACCTCTTCTCCAGCGTTGCGATTCGCTCCTCTTGGTCCTCTTTTTGTGCCACATTTTCCCGTAAGTCACGCTGCAGCTTTGAACACTGGTCTTGTGCCTTGGAATACTCCTTTTGTACCTTTGACATATTGTCCTCAAATTCATTGATTTTCCCATTCAAATCGGATACTCGCCGCTGCCACTGTGACAATTCCGCCGTCTGCTTTTCAATTATTGTTTGCAGTTCATGCGTTTTTGCCGCAAATTCGACCGCAGCCGAGTCATTCATTTGGCTACAATTATTATTGTTACTACTGTTGATATCCGATCCGCTGATCCCATCACTGCCTCCTCGGGGCCCATTGATTGATTGATTGCCACCCTGGAATCGGAATAATACGAAAACCACGAACACGGGAATACGTTACTATATTGCCTTTACAAAACTTTCTCCTCCGATTATGTTTATCTCTTAAGCTTTTTATAGGGGAATGAATGGAAATTAATTTAATTAAGAGCTCTCTTTGGCAAAACATTTAAATCCTCTTAAAATATACTTTGGTAAACAATATTAATAATCATAATTTCAACTACGAAATAATTTTACCTTATCAACGTCGTCCTTGGAGTTGTCTCCGTGAATCGTAGCACCTGACCTAAATTGTTGTACCTGGAAAGAGCACATATTATTTTATAATATAAAACCGCACAACGTTTAATTAATATGCAGCCTGTACCTCATCTTTCATTGAACTCAATTCCTCCTCTAGAACGGTATTTCTCTCCAGTGCAACCCGAAGCCGTTCACGTACCTTAAATGGAATTTGACGAGTATTATTGTATACATTAAGACTATAGACGGGAAAACATGTATTAGAGTCATGCTTCTACTTCCGGAATATACCTTTTCGTCCAAAGCTTTGTGATGCTCAAACAGACTTTTGAGGGCTTTTAACACCTCCACCTCACTGGAAACACCACTCTGAGCTGCAGCTTGCCTTTTCACCACAGTCATACGCAGGGATCGTTCATGTCTCGAGACTAGACATTCTAGGTGTTCCAGTAATAACTGTAATTAAAAATTGTAACTTAATACTTTCAAAATTTAAGCGAATGAACACACATTCGTCATAAATGTAAATAATCTCATACTTCGTTACTGGATTAAAACAGATTCATTGTATCGAATATTACATTACATATTTAAAATTAGACAATAAACTAAAAATCAGTTTAGATTGAACAAAAAGAATCTACATTACCCTAGTGTTGTTGCGTTCTGCTTTTAGTTCCGCAATTTCTTCATCGCGTTCCAATAGTGTCTCTCGTGCTTGGGTCAGCTCTTTGGTAAGTGTGGAGAATTCCTGTTAGAAAAAGGCCATATTAAATATCTTGTTTATTTAAAATAATAATATTTAAAACCACAATATAATTTAAATGTGAACCTTAATCAGAATCTGGTGCAGGAGGCATAAGCAGTTGTTGGGTGAAAAGTGTTTATTCTGTCTTTTCTTCGATTCGTAACAGAACTGTTGAAGGTGCAGCAATGACTGGAGGAATTTGCTGGGATCATTGGCTGAATTTTCTTCCTCGTCAGCCCCCAGCCAGTCATCCCCTGCACCATCTTCACTGTACATCAATTACGCTTTGAATAAAGTACAGCAGAATGAAGGCCTTGTCACGTAATATCCATCCCAGAGTGTCAAACTCGTCTTGTCTAGTCACCACTAACGCTACATCATATTGTAGTAACTTAATTCAAACTTAATTTTTCGCTGCACATCTCCCCATCAATACATTTCACTTTGTATTTGCATTTTATAGTCCGCCAAAGCGACATAGACTCTACAATGTTTTATGCTCTTTATCGATAACAATCACTAAATTCGGCTAATTTTACACTGCGTCGCGTCAAACAAGTCAATATTATTCCACCGACAACACAGTATAGATATGACTTTATTGCCTTATGATATTTATAGAATAAAAAGACGAAAGAAATGTTGTAAATGCTGATGTGAATATCAAAGAGGAGAATAGCCGCGTGTAAGGAGACGACGCGTCATTCACTCTTCGCTTTGCCATGTACCTAATAAAATAACCCCAGACACCAACTTTTCGCCAAACATTCCGCTCTCCCGTTAAATTAACATTTCTTACGCACTTCTATTGGATAAAACATAAAATTCACAACATAACTCCTTACATGAGAAATCCAACAAAAACAGCAAATTTTTAGGCTAACACATTTTATAGTTTCGGAGGTTCATTGAACTATTACTTGTGATTATCAAATAGAGCAACAATTTGCTCTTACAACAACATTCATTGTCGAGCGCTTCAACCCAATTACCTGTCATAATTTCTTCTTTAATGTACTATAATACGAACATAACTTAGACCATTCTTCCTCCAATGTTTACCACCTATATTTGTGTGGTACTGGTATGGCTTATATTTACCAGACGGCGGTATGGAAACAAATTTGATCCATTTCCGATTACACAACTTTTATTGTCAGACCGAACCGACAAAGCAATAAATAAGAATATTTAAATAATTCCTTTGTCCATATCAAAATATGAAACTATATTTTTTTTTCTGATTATTATCTTACTTTTAATCATTAATGGATTTTTTTAGCATTTGCTTTGTAGTAGTTATTAATACGAAATGTTGTTCAATTCGAAAAAATATAGTAATTTAGTTTAAAAAATGATTTCGAATTGAATTTTCTGTAAAGAGAATCAAATTTATTTTAAATCAGAGAACTCACCACTATTCAATTTAATTCTAAAAAACCAAATTTATTTGCCCGGTAACATTCTTAAACAATGTGGGATTATGTGACCTTCAAAAGCATCTGTTTGTTATTTAACTTCAGTGTAGGTGCAGTTGAGCTTTATCTACAAAATCTAACGATTTGCCCACCTTTTATTTAGAAATTAGCCTAAAAAATGGGATTCCTATTTCCTACTTCTTGAAACGAGCAAAACGAATGAAGCCTAAGAACATTATTAATGCGCTACATAAAACACTCAATCACAACTTAAGGTACTGTGACCCTTCTAAACGAGGTCAATTCCATTCAAAAACGTCCAACGCAATTTTATGCCCAGTCATACACTCAAACATTGGAATACAAGTTATTAAATAGAAAACTAAAAGAATTATCGCATTGAAAATTGTACAATTCTCGTCGTCTCTTGTCGTCAATCCTCTATTGCCGATCTTTGATCTGTCCCCAACTTGATATGTAGTCAATGTATTCCATGAATCAAAATTGGTCGGAAATAACACAATTTTATGCTATCGATCGGAACACGATTGGAAAAACAGTTCAAATTTATAAGGAGATATACAATCAATTGGAGAAAAATTCCAATCCCACACTTACGGACAATTTATGATACGAAACGCAGAGAAAATTGATTCAGCTTCTCAAAATGGTCGATGATAGAAAGTTATGCTGCTTTTTTCTTCCTTCTACTTTTCTATTATTATGAACCACAAAGAATGATAAAAACTACAACAAATTTAATACGTCTCTTTTACTAATAAGATTGCCTTAGATGAATCAATGAGCGAAGCCCATATTTAGCATTCTAACGATTTCTAATTTAACCCTTTTCAATTATCACAATACCAATCGTCAATAAAATGAAAATCTAGAATTACCACCAAGCAAGACGTTAACAGGGTGTTGCTTTAATGTTTCATGTAGTTTCGAATCGTATTTCAATTTTATTACATTGTTTTGTATTATTCTCATTATTATATTTGTTCAAATGAAATCTATAATGTACCAAAATAGATTTAAAATAATAAATAAATTGTATTGTCTGAGCTTATACTCTATTATAAATATTTCTCAAAAGAATACAATTTTAATTAGCTTTAATCTGAGAAATCAAAATGTCTTCTTTTGGATTATAAACTAATCTTGGTAAACAAAATAGAATTCTAATACGACAAATAAAGTTGATTTATTGCTTAACAATAAACAATATAAGCAAAAACATCAAATTTAGATTAGACCGCCCAAGAGTTTATTCTTGGGCAAATAAGCAGAGGACGTATTTGAATAGACAATTTAAAGTACTTGTATAATCTCATCTAATTTTGGATCATTCTGTTTTAACAATCAAAAAGCGATCTCAATCAACAATCGTCCACTACATTCAATAATGTAATTCGATGCCTTTTATGGAATGAACAAAATGTTTAATGACTACATTCTGGAATAGAAAACCTTCAAATCTTTGGTGATGAAGGCTTAAGACTCAAGTTATCTATCAGTTCCTTAAGAAATTAAAAACTTAAAACTTGCATGATCTATCGCCATTGTACTGTTAATAAGCTTTAGTAGAATTATCCTCCTCTGGAGAGAGACAGACACCCGGAAAAATACACAAATCTCTCAACTATAAGTCATTATTCTGAGCCCAAATCTCAAATGTGTACACATACGATTCACCATTTACGGATCGAAAACCATTAAGCCATTTCTGTGTAATAATAAAATGAGCGAATAAATTAACTGTATATTATTCATGGGACTATACACATATATAAACACTATATATCCATTCAATGAGCCCGAATAGGTGTGCTCAGCATGATTCTAAAACTGGGGATCTTTTACCCCGTCCCGCCTTTGCATAACTGAGAGCGACGCGCGGCACAGCAATTTGTATCCAGTAAATGTTTAATTTAAAGCTATATAGAAGTATGTAAGCCAGTCATCCAGCTAACAGCCTAAGACATCCAATGTCAGGATAGGACTCATGAGGAGAATCTCAGAATATGCAATTTACACGATTTAATCGTACCAATTTCCATGAATTTACACGCGTGCAACACTAGGAATTTTTATTCAAATTCCATATTTTAAACTTATAAATTAAAACAAAGTAATTTAGACTTAATTTAAAGTATAATTCTGTTTATAGTTTACATGGAATTAGCATAGAAAAATCATATTTTTATGGCATGTTTTAATGATTTTTAAGAACATTTTATAATTTATTGTATTTAGATAGAATTAAATTAATGATGATAAATAAAAGAATTGGTCCATTTAAATCATATTAATATCATAATTAAAACATAATCCAAACATCTGGATACACTTTTATACTATCAAACTTTTAAACTTCATCCACTAATAAATCCACATTATACTACAAAGTAGCAAATTCACACCGTTTAAACAGAAACACAAATATTTCCCAATTTCACTTTCAATTTACATTGTATTAATTAGGTTCTAGATAAATTTCACATTACTATGCCATTTTATGACCTAGTAAAATCACACCCTACTATATCCCGATAGACAATTGCACACGCGAATTGACAGATGGCCAGTTAACGACTGAATGAGCAGAAATCAAACATTCAGCTCCAGAGAGACACTTAACTTCTTCACAAATATGGTTAGTCATAGAAAGACATTTTAAATAACAAACTCTAAAAACGGTTTATAACACACGTCTATCTTTATGTGCACGGCTCGTATACACATAGCTGAGGAACGGGTTGGCGGCGGCAAAGACTTTAGCTCTATCTGCTCGCTACTACTGCCTATCTATCATTCCATGCCGCTTCGTACTTATTTACCTCCTCGACATCACAAACAATTCAAAGTACATACGCATAGACGAGCATACTTATACATTGTCCAATAAATTTAGTCGAAAACAAAAACAAATCGAAAGGCATTGTCAGTCTATAAAAATCACCAAACACAATATAACGAACGTTGATGCCCTTTTCCCCAAAGCCAATTCCCATAATTCAATTGTTGTGGGTTATATCAAAATAGAAAATTAATTCATTTGTCAAAACTATAACTAAGTCAACACTCAATTGCTGAATCCAGGTAAATTAATTTATAACGCTTTTCTTTACTGCTCACAAAGAGTAGGAGATGCTCAAATTGGACCGGATTATTAAAATCGATGCATTCATTAATATGCCACATAATTTCCAATAGACATAGTTAAGGTTTAACGAACATTTATAAACGAAAACAACGAGAAATTTATGAATGAAACAACGATGGCGCCCACACAAATTCACTACGCCTAAAGCTCCTCAAAGACTCCATTCTCCAATCCACACTTTCCGTCAACACACTCAAGAACCGATTATCATCTTCATTACTACATATTTCGAAATCATTTTAATACGCGCCAGAATGTAGTCTATATAAAGAAATGAATGAATGCACTCCAAGAAACATTTGATTACTCTAAATATTACTGCAATAAAATGTATTTAAGATATTAGAGAATATCTTCTTCGTCTAGCTTTATAGTCATCGATGGACTCCTCCACAACCCGTCTCCATTCTTGTCTGATCGTTGCTTTTGAAATCCACCCATTGATTGTCCTTTTGTACACAGTCCAATTAGAGAATATATTTATATTAAATTATTATTATATTTTAGAAAATGAGTTCAAATATAATTGATTATAATAGTTCAATTCTACATACTTAAAAAAATTTTAAAAGTAAATACAAAGATATTACCCAAATAATCTCGCAATTAAAAATGCTAATATAATCAAAAGATGTTATAAATAACGGAAACATTAATAATGAGGATATTTGGAATCTATCAAACATCATCAGTAAAGCAGCAATTTGCCGCGAAAGAATTGTTTCCAAAATAATAAATTTAGCATATACCAGGCGTATCCACCCATTAAACTTGTGCCCCCAATTCGTTCTTTTAAAAGTCAATGATTTCCTTTTACATTTCTATTAATATCTCGGAATAAATCAATCGAATTAAACATCTATTTTGCATAGTAATAATCACCGTCTAGGTTCTAAAACTAAGGACCTAGCTTTATAACAGGTAATAAACCCTAGTAGTGCTTTTCCATACATACGGAAATAACGTTTCATCCTTTTAAGTTCAGTTATTGTTTTGGTGACTAAAAAGACCAGTTTTAGATATAAAAATTTGAATTTATTTTGTCAAGTACCGAAAACAATAATTTTTTTGTTTAAGAAAACACTCAACTTATATAATTTGATTCATTTTATTAACACAAAATTGAGGTAGCAGGTAGCAAAGTGAGATAGAATTTTAAATTTGATTCAATAAAAAAGATTTTTAGAGCTAATCAGTTAATACGACCAAATCACACCTGTCCAGAAGCGGCGTCCATTGTATTGTGAAAAATTATACTTTATGTACCATATACACTCCATTTCACTTGTTTAAGGACGCTGTTTTCGATTTATATTTTAATTCATATCTCAAATTGTGTCAATCCAATTCCAAATCTTTTTAAACAAATTCATAAATAAAGATATTTATCATTACAATTGATTAAAAACAAGTTTGAGGAAAAAATATGAATGATAAATTATTAAAATAAATTAAATAAGACATAAATAACTATATCAATTAATAAAAATAACCAAAAACGGGGTTTTATGGCTCCAATAAACTAAAACAACTAGCGTCCTTAAACAAGTGAAATGGAAAATTTGCAGGAAAAAACCCGCACTTTAAAGATCGTCGCCTTTTTATATTACCTGCAATGAACCTAGACCCTTGTTTTATGGCCCAGACGGTGGTCAATGAATTCATCTTCATTCTTGCAAAAAAGATTAGGAATTGGATTGACACAATTTGAGATATCAATTAAAATATAAATCGAAAACAGCGTCCTTAAGCAAGTGAAATGGAGTGTAAAAAAGCTATTAGAATAGTCCTACGGCAAAATTTTTATTTTGGTGGAAAGATTCAAATTAAAATCATGTTTAATGATAAATTACTTCAAATCTAATTAGAATATTAATCTGAACAAAACCTTTAAATGTAAATGAAAAAATGTAATATAATCAAATCGTTTAACGACTTAAATTAAGTTCTTATGATAATCAAAATTAAAATTGAATACATTGATCTATAATTGTAAATAATTACATTGTTAAGAAGGTCTGTCTAGAACAACTACTCCTATCGATACTTATTCTTAACAATTTCGTTCGACTTTCCAGCATAATGTGGCCGATTTTACTATTCACGTTGCTCACGTAACAAATTGAAATGCCAGCCCTTACGATTTCCACAAGTTCAACCTGTTCCTTCACTGAGCCCCATCCTATATCCCATACCTAGTCCAATTTCACTCAGTCCCATTTACAATAATTACTGCTCTATTTTGCCGGCTCTTATTTCCTTTTTTCTTTTGCTCTGCTGTAGTGGTGAGTAGCCAATGTGCCCTTTTTGCAGTTCACTATACACGGACTTGAATCGAACGAACGAGCCCAGAAAACGGGAAATATCGTACAATAAATCAAAACAAAACTTTTGCTGCCAATGTTCAATGACGCAGTGGGGGAAATGCTTATTGTGGAGAGTCTCTTAAGGGGACATGACCGACCAAATTAGGAAGGAGGAAATGAAAGCGAAATACAATTAATACAATAATAATTATAATTAAAACAACAATTATTGGCATTAACTACAAGCCAAATAACATGTGTTACGGAATACATTTTAACTTTTAGACTTTTTTTTATCAAATAATATTGTAATTATTTAATTAATGCAAACCCCGCTGTGAGCAACAAATCAATATAAATTTATGTTCGACCTTGGTATTAGTTTGAGAATAAACAAATTTATAATTAAATAATGGCTCATACTTCTATGATATACAATAATTCAGATAACATAAAATCAATATTTCTGGACGTACCATAATAAATCCTTTTGCAGACACATTTTAAGTAACGTTCATTATGACACAATAGGATAAATAAATATAAAATAAAAATAAAGGAATTAAATACTTTTAAAAAGCACAAAATATAAAAAACGGGACTATCTTTATGTATGGCTCTGAAATCCTGTTAAGGTGAGGCTTTATTCTATGTATGGTCAACCGTATTACTATATACCACATCAAAACACTAAAATACCTATACTAGAGAACGAGACGGTTATAGAAGGAAAGACAAAAATGTAACCTAAACATTTAAGTAATTCCCTCACATTATTCCTTCTTTTCGCTTTACTTTCTTAAAGCTTACCCCTCTCTAACATGACACATAATTATTCGGTTAATATATTATATACATAATCTTGGCGGAGGGAGAAATGGAAATGTTCTTCCGGTTCGAGTTAAATTTTACGATTTTAATCCAAGACAAATTGGAACCGATGCTATTTTCATTATCGTCACAAACCGACAGCAACATTGACGCATAATTCCTGTCGATGGTTAGGTGGCAGTTAGGTTATTTCAGATTATAGTTCTACTTATCTCAATTGCCACAAGAAAGACACTTTCTTTAATTAAAATTTAATGTCCTCCAAATTCTTAAATGATTCCAAGTCATCTTACAAATTTAATAAAAATTAACAATAAAACATCTCAACTACATTATAAACAAATCATTTAATACCTATTAAATAAAGGAGGAAGTAACAACTAAATTAAATCTACTTTATTGTAATGATATTTTAATGTACACTACAAGTCTGTCATTGTGTTTGGACCACCCCTTTAGTTTCATAAGTAAATGTCTTGTAACAATGAGCCATTGTTCCAAAACATTTGTCTAACTTTGTCAAACGGCTCAATTAATTTGTTACAGACTAACAAGCCAACATCGACTCGGGTGCAATAATTGTCTCATTTCCCTATTACTGTACGGGTGTACAGTTAACTGTCCCGAGACTATAAATAGAATCACCAAATCTATTGTTTCTATTATTTTTGCCGGCAATGGGTCATCGAACCATCAATTGGTCGGCTGAAAAAATATTACACTTTTGTAGTCATTGTGTTGACGGAGACAATAAATGCGTGGAGAACAAATAAATAAATGATTTAGACGAGCCTCTGTTGAACTTGACCGAGAAACAGAGAAAATGACCATTACCTAAAATACATCTCTATAGAATCAAGATGCAAATAGATACACGCAAAAGCAATTGTATTTTGCACAAAATAACGTGCATTATTTTATATGAAATCGACAAAGTGTTAAAAATATATTTAGCAAATCGTTAGAAGGAAAAATTAAAAATTATTATTACATAAATTAAAAAAATAATAATTTATTATTTTTATTAATTTAACAATCTTTGTATTAACGAGTTCATTTAATATTTTAAAAAACAACAAATTAAATTCAATTTCAATACTTGATTTTTATTTGATAAGAACTTTACAGACAATAAACATTCGCTTTAGAGAGAGTAACATCTCCTGTTCATTGCAATATTTTCCCAATAATACTAGCATTATTTGGTTTGTAAACAGTTTTATTGCTTGACAAAAAGGAAGGAATACAAACAATAAAATACAATCTTAACTTTGAAATAAACTCGTAGGCTAATTGAATTTTTTGCGTGGGCTGATTTCACTTTGTTACAACGATAACATCAACCGTATCCTCTCATACCACGATTATATTAGCACAATCACGAAAATCGTATTTTCCATGTTTATGATCTTATTATTGTCTCACGAATTTTTCAGCTAAAAACGACGAGCGTACAATCATACACACATTCACGTATCAGAAACAGGATTGAAGGAGCAGACGACGAGGGCACCAGTGAAGCTGCAGGCAGACAATGGTAGCAATGGCAGAGTGGCTCCAAAAACGGCTTTTGCCTCCGATATTCGAGTGCGCAATGTTCAACATGTGTTTTTTATTATTATCTTGACAAAACATTAGAAAGGCAAAATTGCCAGAAAATTCTTAGTATTGCTTTGGAGTTTTTAGATACAAATTTATAAAAACACATGTCTATTTAATGTCACCAAAATGGTCATATCGGTGTTTCGAAAGACGCTCGTTCTAGAGAACAATGCGGCACTAATGTGACCTGTCTCAATTTTTGGCCAGTTGCCTAGACATTAGAAACATTACACGAATCTGCGGAATGTGCCATCGATTAGGGCAGTCTCAATTGTTTGTCTGAAACACGTTCGTTGTTTAAAAATATCTCTCCATCGATCTGTCACACACTGTTTTCATTGACTACAAACACACCAATGACGCTGCTCTTTCAGCTTTACCGCTAACAAAGCGCCTATTTATTTATATACTGACGTAAAAATTCAATTATATTTATAATACGCAAACAATAATTAATTAAATAATGTTTCGCAAAATTAAAGTATAGCTTCAAGTTGGCGATGGTGGCGCCTTGTGAATTTATTACAATTAAGATAAAAGTAATAATTCTAGTTTATTTACTGCAACAGTATTGGGTAGATGACAGTCCACAAACTAATCTATTTCAATAGAAACAACTTATAAATATAAATCAATGATTTAATACAATAATAATTTCTCGAAATAAGCAAACACTTTTTCATTTCACAGTGATATGTTCAATTTTGAATTTTAATTTATTAACTGTTTAAAATTTGTTAATAATGTGCATTTGAGGATAACAGAATTAATTATAGATTTCTTTACGTGTTCTTCGCTGGTTTTAATAATATTAAATGTGATTTAATATATGATATCAACATATATTGGAGCCGGAAAGGTATGCTCGGTTTGGTACAAATATATAGGACAATCGATCAAAAACTCAAGTAACAACCTGATAGTCATTGAGTAAGGGTTTGTTACTGGATATTTATAAAACTATCTAAATAGCCACCTGTTATATTCATACAATAAACACTTTGACATAACATTTGTTAACAAAATGGCAACTTCAAAGTTAATTCAATTTTTAAATTGCAATGTTATCTTTGAAATATTGTTTAGACAATCTACTTAAGATGTACTTCGCATCAAAGAATGAGCCGGATTATTTTTAAATTTGAATTACTCCAATTTCTTTTGACTTAAACAAATTATATAAGTAATTCAAATAATTATATTATTTGATTTAAAGTCGTAAGGCTTTAATAATATATCAAACATCTTCAACATATCAATAAAAATCACTTTAATCCTTCAAATTATAATAATAGATCAATTTAAACCGATTAGACAACTAGTGAGAGTGAATTAAAACTCACGCCTCTAGTCCAACAAAAACAAAACAAAAAAATGCTTGACATACAGCAGCATGTGGGTCGCTCCTCTTTACAGACGCCCAATAGAATTAGACTCGAGAGAATGTGTGAGCTCAATTCACTTTCAATTTCAATTCAAATCAATGACACACAAAAATGAAGTGATTTTTCCAGTGCAGATTTCTTGATGTGAAATTTAATTACTTTCCTATTGGTGACAAATTGCGGAAATCGATATTTCTCTCCATTAATAGCAGAATAGAAGAAGTAGAGGAGGAGGAAGATGATGATGATGAGGGGGGCCATGAAGGTAAACTGAGCATCTCTTCAGCACCATGCAGTGGCAAGAATTTGTCAAATTGGAGGAAAAATCAGCGAGCGAGCGAGCGCGCACCATCGACGACGACGACACTGCCGGAATGACTGATATCTTATCGGGCGCTGTGGAATGGTGATGAAGAGCGCCGATAACATGGAGAAACTGTGTAGACAGAGATATATCCTCCATGTACACAATCCAAATATTATTATTGTTGGGAAAATTATGCTCGCGGGCAATAAATTTCAGTCGCTAATTGGGATCATCAATTACTTAATTTTCGAGGACAGCCAGCCAGCCAACAGCCCGCCAGACATACACACAAGAGGAAGAGATAAAGCAGCGGTAAGAGTGGAAAGGGAAAGATTGGCAAATTAAGGACCTACTTAATTAGCAAGCGATTTGTTACGATCCTATCGTAACACGAACACAAATCATGGTTAAATAATCGCCAATTTCACCTTGATTTCAATTATAATACAAAATCGCGCGCCGATTTATGAAAACGAAATCAGTTACACAATCGCGAATCCCTCACCTACTGCCGGCCGCTTTACTAGTTACTCGTACTTACTAGTCAACCTACCTATCTACCCAATGAACTACTGCGATAAATCTCTGTTCAAATCTAACAACAAACTGCTGCAAAAACAATTTCCAGCTCTCTGATAAACAATTCCAAGAATGTGTGGATGTGTGCTTTGGGAATCATTTTTCCGTATAAACAAATTATACAATTTAATACTGTTCACCAAATGTTACGCATATGGGCGCGATGGATACAGACGAGACTTGGACTAGTTTATAAAGGCCTATTGTACATAGTTGCGGAAAATCTATTTAAAATCTGTATAACTTTACAGCCCACTAGGAAACCTGATAATTTCAATCTAAGCGCACCGGTGATTTCGGGCAACAAAATCACATTCTACTGACAGTCAATTTTTATTCTAAGTGGATTCAATGTATTTAAACAAATAAACCATTATAGTATTAGCGACTTGTATTCTAACCAAAACACCAGAGTAGGAACTGATGTAATCGTTTCATTGAAATGGAATTGGGAAGAAGGCGGTAAGAGAAGAAGAATTTCAATTTCTTCTGCCAACAAGCAGTCAATGCCTACTATATGCACCTGATTTCTGAATAAAGGTCCGTTTTGTTTTATTGCAGTCAATTGTTGATTACCTGAGGAAGATTGGCGTTAATCTGCCTTTGGAGGCTGTCGCGCTCCTTCTCCACCTCGCTCAGCCGCTCCTGGGCCTCGCGCAGACTCTCCATCAGCTTGTCCCGCTCGTCCAACATGGAGACCATCAGCTGCTCAAAGTTGGCGTCCTCGCCACTGAACTGGCTGGACCGCGAGATGCTGTCCTCGGATATCGTTGGCATTACGTCACACATCATATTCCACATTTTTTGTATTGGCCGTTTCGATGAGATCCCCCACCGGCACACACTCGCACAAACACTCGGCTAAGATTTCGCACTCTGGCAATAATACTACTCTGGAACAGCCCCAAGGACTATTCTATTAAATGCAACACTAGACAGCAATGTATAGACGATAATATTATATATCCTCCTATTTGTATTTTATTATTATATGGCAATTATCAAATTTATCTTCTGACCACAGAGTTGTAGGCCTTCCTTCTCTTTCCCTCTCACTGCTCCCTCTCTGTTCCACTTATTTATCCTGGCGATCCTTTAACCTTAACTTATCACACACATCCACCCGTCGTCGGCAACTCCACGCACACACAATTAATTCACAGTCCATAATTCACTGAATATCTCTTCTTCGCACAAATTTGCACAATTCATTTTTTATTTCCAATGTAGTCGGCGCGCCTCCCATTCTTCTGCAATTGTTGTTGTTTTCGCGACAGCAGCTCCACTAAAAATATTGCTCCTTCGAAATCACACAGATTCCCGACCAGAGATGCACTACTGTTATCGTTGGCAGTTCCTTACTATGAGAACGGGTTCCTTAACACGTCCCGATTCACGAACTGCTGCCAGAGAAAATGAAAAAGTGAAATCCCACGACTGGATGAGGGTTTTCCCCTATTTTGCACCTATAATCCAGATGGGCACTCTCTCCCTGACCAGCGAGTCAACACACACCCGTTCAATCACTTGATGCAACACCATCCTGGCGAGTTATCTGTTTCGCCCCACATTTTTCACGGAAAAACCGAAAATCAAAACTCGCGAAACCGGGCATTATTTACAAGTGAATTTCGACCCCAAACAATCTCTGGCTCCTGGGTATTGGTTTGCAATCAGGAAGCACGAACTAGAAATTGCGGTTTTGCCAAAATTCAGGAAAAAAAATTCACAAAATTAATCACGAAAAGCCGAAACGGATATATATTTCTGTCGCGCTGCTCCTAAAAAATTTTTTTGAAAGAAACACTGAAGTTCACGTATCTGAAACATTAAATTTGAATTTTTTAAATAGACGTTACTTAACGGAATATAATACATAATTTTTTTAAATAAAATTATCAAATTATTAATAATAACCCAAAACAATAAATACAAAATATAAAATATAAAATAACTTAAAGTTGTTCAAATTATATTCGTTTTTGATTTTTTGCTTTAAATAATTTATCTGGCACAAAAATTTATTCTAATAAAGACGTTTTTATAACACTAGGGCTTTTAAGAATTCTTTAAACCACTGGTACTTTCTTTATAATTAATTGAAGTGAAGAAAATTTGTCAAATTGATCAATACTAGTAATTTGCTGCTATTCATTAAATGGATACAGATAAAAGTGTGAGAGGGATATTCTTGGTAGAATATGTGTTCTGTTTCGGTGGCAAAAACCTGTCAATAAATAGAATCGTCAGTTCATGATGCTAATCACATCATAACAAATGATTCTTAGATATGATATTCAATTGTGAAAAAGATTTTTTATAAAAAAAACAGGTTATAATTAATTTGCAAAATTTTAACATTGGCAACGTTGCTTTTCCTACAGCAACAATTCGTAAGAAGGGATATCAAAAGATAATTATTTAAACCAGCGCAATTAATTCAGATTATTTTGAAAATAATCTTTTGGTTCAATAGGATGTGGTGTTTATAAAAAATTTTACATTCAAATTAATCGGAATATTTTTATAATATTCCATCTGCCGTCTACGGGAATGTTCTACCAGTAAAAGATCAATTTACAATGATTCGTTTCAATTCCTGCTCTGTATTAAAAATATATAGATTTATAAACAAATGTCTCCCTCTTTCTGAATGACACGACACAAAAACCAACAGGTCTAACCAAGTGTTTGATAATCAAAATTATCAAATGCTTTATCTAATCATTTACCAATTAGTATCGTGAACCAGGGATTCTATATGGACAAACAGAACACGAATACATACATACTACGAAGGTCTTTTCTTTCATAATTTTCCTTTGTATTCATTCATTGAATAGCAGCAAACCGCGGAAGTCTTGGTGCAATTTGAATCGACTGAGAACTGGACATGGAAGATGTAATTACCTGATGCATCTGTGGGGCTTTAAGACGGCTCGAGCTGTGAATGTGGAGAGATCAGACAATTAATGGCACACATCTTGACAGAATTCACGGAGAGAATGTACAAAGGATTTTTCTAGTTCTGAGTTTATTTTCACTCGTTAAATTGGGTAAAAACTAATATTAACGATCAAAAGCAAGAATATCAAAATTATTCATTTGAACATAACATCGATTTCAAGAATAATTTATGAAGATCTCTACCAAAAAGAACGCGCATTTCCCTGAAATCGCTCAGAAATTTCTGCTGTAACTGACATGCAGAATGAACATTGCATTGGGAAATTTTAACAGTGATCGTCTGAGGATATAAACATAATAACAAGGATGGGAACATGTCTGGGATTTAATGTAGATTTTTTATATTTGATTTTGCTAAAAATGCCTTGACATATGCTGTAATTAAATGGATTTTTCTTACGATATTAATACTATTTTTAGTTTAAGTCATGCTATCTAGTTAAACTATATTAAAATTGCATTTTCAATGTGAATTAAAACGGGTCGAACTTAACTCCTCTTTAAAAATTATGGAAAATGACGGAAGTAACGGCTGTATTCAATTAAATGGCTGCACTTAAATACTTGCAACAAAGTGTAGTTATATTGTCAAAAACCCTAGCTAATTTAAACCGATATCTGCTTATACAAAATATTATTTAATGTGATTTTTTTATTTATTTATTTAAAGAGCTTCACAAATATTCATTTGGATTTGTACGAACTCGTCATAATTCTCCAACATATCCTTATTGTTCCTTAATAATATTCATCATTTTAGACCTACTAAGTTTTATCGTCCTCTTCACTAAGTCTTGGGATTCTATTGGAATTTTGGTTGGAATCAATACGAACTGGACAGCCTCTAAATCCTTAATATTTTCGCTTGTGAAATGCGAAACAAGTTGAAGAAGCAAAAGAAGATATCGAATTTTAGAGACGTGACTTTAAACGATTCGGCAAATTCAGAGCGCAAAAGTGCCAATCTCACTAAGAAATCCGGAATTGCACATACAATAACCCAATCGCATGAAATAGAGGAAGTTGATGACTTCATGGATGATCATATTGGTAAAGCAGGAAAAGGCAAACATAAAAAGAAGCCTGATAAAGACAATAATTCTGAGAGTGGCATCGAATTGCCGATAGAAATTTGGATTATTATAAGCCAGAAATTACGACCAGAAGACGTCCTCACGTTTTGCCTCATTTCGAGGAAGACTAATGATGTTGTGAATACCCCACAGTTTTGGTTTTATTTGTACAAACGTTATTATGATCCAACGAAAACTGATATTCTTCCGATAAGGTTGAGGAAAGAGTCAATGGTTAGATTGGGCCAGTTAAGGAGCTGCGTTATTAGGATGTTATTTATCACCTATGATCCTTTTGTAAAGAGAATATCGAAACCAACTTATGGATTGTCCTCAACGAAATGGAATAAAAAGCAACGGCTTGTTGGAATGTGGTCCCATCAGGTGAAAGAAAAGCAATGGAGGTTCTTTTTTAAACTTCAGAACCCCGCCATTAGTACAACGTCTAGGAGAAAGACCAATTATGAGGATTTAGTCAACTTTTTGGATAACCCAGAAGACGGATGCCAACTCCTGATAATTGACACTCCTAATTTTCAGCCATTTCCAAGTAACTGCTTTGACCAAGTACTATTTATGGAGCGACCGTTTAACCACCTCTCTCTGGGACTGGAAAATAGACTGCAGATCAATTTGTCCAACAATTTGCACACGTCTAATATAACAATCAAACTTATTTTTCATCCTGTGATAAATTTTAAACTCTTGGACTGGTGGCATCCCGTATACAACCAGGAATTGCAGAGTAAAGTTGAGTTGTCTATTGCAGAATTTGAATAAATTTTTATTTAATAAAAAGCAAATGTACTTTCATTTAATAGGCCCATTTCCATATTCTTCATATTATTTTATTGATTTTATACATAGTATCACTCGTTAATTTATTTACAATTTGGAAATATTCTGCTAAATGTTAATAATTTTGGGTATCTTTATATTATATGTAAGGTGTTATGTTTTCGTCAAAAAAATATTAATTTTAAAAATTGTGCAATCGCTATAATTTGTTCAGTATATACAAGAAGATTTTCATTTAATACAGCATAGGCTCAATTGATAGCGATTTTTTGTGTAATTTGAAAAGGTATTTTATAAAGGGATCGAAAATAAGATTATTAGCCATTTTAACAGTTATATTTCAGTTTCAAATCAATGCAATTTAAATTTGACACATTTAAATATAATTGTCAAAAAGTAAAAAAAAAATACACTAATCGAATTTTAGTCAACAACAATCTATCTCATTTTCAAGTGTGAATCGATTACAAGTCTCTTAGATTAAGGATAGAAGAGATCAATAGGACCTCATAAATAGGACAATTTTAAAATATCGGACTCTCACCCTTCAAAGTATTGTAACTAGTCTCCTCGACAGTCCCTCTCTTTAGATTATCCAAATCCAAATTAATCAAAGTTGGACAAGGATCAATTGATTCTGTGAAAGTCTCTGTGAAAATGTTTGACTCGAATGAATTCAATGAGATTTTGAAGAAATGCCGGGATCAGAAAGGACAAAAAGAACAAGACGAGGTGAGTTTGGCTTAGATTTTCTGGAACTCCTAATTAGTCATCACATAAGTGGGCACATTATCTTGTTCCCACTATATCCCCGGCTTAGTACAAGCTCTTATTTAAATTGAACTTTGATTGTTTATATGAAAATTTCTATTAATATTTTCTTTTTCAGATCCTACTTCAACCTTTTGTTTAC
Source organism: Clogmia albipunctata (assembly GCA_001014945.1). Classification (NCBI taxonomy): domain Eukaryota; kingdom Metazoa; phylum Arthropoda; class Insecta; order Diptera; family Psychodidae; genus Clogmia; species Clogmia albipunctata. Next base: position 34,567 of record JXOV01022454.1, read on the forward strand.
ATTCAGCAAATCCCGGGGAAACAAATCCGTTCCAAGCTCGCATTAGCCTTCCAGCACTGGCTCAGCATTCCGCTCGAGAAGTTGGCTGTGGTGGGAGAAATTGTGCAAATGCTCCACAACTCAAGTTTGCTGTAAATATTTAGATTTAAGGCTATTAATTGCAGGCTCCATTTTACACCTCCTACAAAGCGGAGATTTATTATTTTATTTGTACGCCGAAGACAGATTAATTGATCTAGAAGATTGCTGTGGAACTCGCATTGTGCTTTTCTATTTATACAAAGTCATCAATGAAAAGTTTATTGTGGAATATTAAACTAAATTTGGATAAACTATGATGAATCTAGTTTAAAAAATCAATATTGATTAAATTTTTTTTTGTGAATAATAGTCTATTTAAACCGCGCTATAAATTCTATTCTAATTAGTCCAATTGCATATCATCTCTTTTGATAACAAAGAACTATTTTACTGTTTAAAAGGATTTAAACAAGTTATTAATATAATTAATACATTTTTAACCTAAATTTAAGTCAACGCAAAAATGTATTACCCCAAAACTCTGACGAACCTTTAAAAATGAACTTATTTTTAAATTTTAATAGGTTTATAACATGACAAACATTAAAATACTTCAAGGCTTGAAATTATGCATATATTATGCATTATGATCTTAACAAAAACTTTAAGCTTAATTTAAAAAAAAACAAGGTGTTTTAAAATAGTACTAATGTTGTTTATTGCTTCTTTTAAATGTTTTCATGTGACGTTTGATACTAAAACAATAATTAAAATAATCAGTGCTATTTAATGCGTTTCAACGTCCAAGGACAGTCTTGGCACATGCAAATGCGAAAACATTGCGAACTTTTTCAATCTAAGTTTTTATTGTTAAAATCCATATGAAAGGTTTTATATTTCTTCTCTTCTCTTAGTTTTTGCTACTAATTAACAATTAAATTAAATTTAGTTTTTTCGTAAACAATTGCTGATTTTTTAAATTAAAGTAGCTATGTATTGGCCGAATTTATTAACAATGATTTTTAAATTAATTATTTATGCATTTTAGTTACATAAAATATCGATATTACAGTACTAGTATTTCTTCTGTCAAAATTGTTATTTTAGTACAAGTGCTATATAAAGCACTAGTGTCTTTTCTTTATGATAAAACCGAACTCTGTGATTTATATAAAACCACGTGTAATGAGGGACTGAAACAAGATGAACGTGAGAAAAACTAAATTTTAAGTTTAAATTTAAAAAATTAAGATTTTATTAAATTTCTGTTTTAAATTATATAAACATGCATAAAATATTGTATAAAACAATGGTCAATGGGCATTATAAAACACATCGCCCTTCTTTAAAGCACTCGCTACGCTTGTGGCTTTAAAATACGCTAATGTTTTTTAATGTCTTATCGACCTTGTTGTGTAAGTAACTATTATGTATTTTTGTTGCTTAATATTGATATTATGACACTCAATTTCGCTCTGTCGTTATTATAGCACACGTGCTTTAAAGAAATTTAAGAAGCACGTGTGCTTTTTCTTTATTATTAAAGTGTGGATTACCTGTAATTTGACAGTATTAATGATTTTTTAAAAATTTTATTTGAAAAACCACCTATTGGAAATTTTTGAACTATGCCTTGCGGCTATGAGTAAGAGAGATGCAAAATATTTCAAATTTTTAATTTAGAGGCGCTTAATAAACTTTTTAATAAAATAATTGTTTTTTTTTGTGTAAATTTATTTTAAAGTATAAACACGGTCGATAACCATTATTAAACAATCGGGCCTTCTTTAAGGCACTCGCTATGCTCGTGGCTTAAAACAACCCTTGTGTTTAATAATAACTTATCTTATTCGACCTAGTTGTTTAAATAACTATTAAATACCGTCTAATTGCATTTGGATGTATTAACCTATTTACAGCACGGATGATATTGAAGATAATTCGATTCTTCGTAGAGGGATTCCTGTGGCCCATTCTATTTACGGGGTAGCGTCAACGATTAACGCAGCGAATTATGTGTTGTTCTTAGCGCTGGAAAAGGTGCAAACGTTGGACCATCCGGACGCAACTCGGGTTTACACCGAACAGTTGCTTGAGCTGCACCGAGGCCAAGGGATGGAGATCCATTGGCGGGATAACTTTACCTGTCCGACAGAGCAGGACTATAAGCAGATGACGATCCGAAAGACGGGTGGTCTGTTCATGTTGGCGATTCGTTTGATGCAGCTGTTCAGCAGCAATAAGAAGGATTTTAGTAAATTGACCGCTATTCTGGGCCTCTACTTTCAAATCAGGGACGACTACTGCAACTTGAGCATGAAGGAGTACTCAGACAATAAGAGCTATTGTGAGGATTTAACGGAGGGCAAATTCAGCTTCCCAATCATCCACGCCGTCCAGAACCAGAAGCACGATAAACAAGTATTACGTAAGTTAATCCTTCATTTTCAGGAAAAATCGTATAATATTTCCAGTTTTGTACTTAGATATTTTGCGACAACGAACCCGTGACAACGAAGTGAAGAAATATTGCATTGGATTGTTGGAAAAGTTGGGCAGCTTCGAATATACCCGGAAAACTCTAGAAGCACTTGACAAGGAAGCCAGAGCAGAGGTAAAATGTTTTATTTGTAACAGTAATAGGTCTTTGTGCTAAAGTAAAACCAGAAATTTTTCAATGTTTCCGAGTTAAAAAAAACGGTTACAATCGAGGACATAATTCTTTTTGCAATCCTCTTCAAAATAGACGAGAAATACATTTAAAAAGTTCGTTCTTTTATAACAGTCTAATGGCACGCGGCGTAGATGTAGTTTAGTTAACAAAGTAGTGTCGAATTTTGACATTGAGTCAAATTTGTAAGTAGATTATGAATTTCTTTTTTTTGAACTACTGAAAAAGTTGCAATACGAAACTCAAATCAATGTTAAAACCAACTCTGCGATGCTGGATTACAAAAAAAATTTTATTGCTATTGAAAATGCAAAATATCATATCATAAATTTTAAAATATTAAAATACAATCTCATTATGTAGTTATGTTATTGAGTTATGTATAACTATGTTTAAAACGACACATTTGTAAATTTAAAAAAATACCATAATTAATTTGATATGAAAGATTTAAGTGATTTTTTTGCATATTTGTATTGAAAGGTTAACTTTTCGACATCGATTTCAGTTTCGTAATGCGTCACTTTGTTTACTACTGAATTTTTAAAATTTTTTTTCATTAGTAAAAAAAGAAAGTCGTAAATTAAAACAAATCAAATCTAGGCCGAGATATGCAACCACTAAAATGCCAAATTAATTTTTTGCAATCCCGTATCGAAACATACGCTTTTCAATATCCATTTGAGTTTCGTAATGTTTCACTTTATGGCACTCAGTGAAAATTTTGAAATTTTTTTTCACTATTGAAAAAAAAAATTGTCAAAAACTCTGCAACAAATTGATCTCAAAGTCAAAATTTGGTCGCCATTGTTGCCCTTAAACTACACAAAATATTGGTCTCGGCTATGCCATAGGACCGTGCTTATATTTCAAATTAATTAATGTCATGTAAGTAAATTGTGGTAATAACCTTTTATTGCTTAAAATAGAAATTTATTTTACAGAAATTAAAGCAAACAAATGTTTTATGTCACAATAAAATAGGCATTTGCCTTATGACCAAGTAGTTAAGAAGAATTCCAACCGTTAAAAACAACTTAATTTTCCTTGTAAATAACGAAATTTAATGGTAAATTGTAAAAATTTCAGTGCTCATGAGTGGAGTGCAAAAAACGTTATGTCCTGCTCGGGTGTAAAGTTCTGTTTTTTAACTCGGAAACGATGAAACATTCGCCTTCGGCTCGAATGTTTCACACTCGTTTCACTCGTTAAAAACTGTTGACTTTACACCCTTGTAGCACAAATAACTCTTTTGTGTATTTAAAAAATATAAAAAAGTTATAACCACACAAGTGTAAAATTCGTTTTTTAACTGAAACGATGAAAATCTCGACTTGTATTTCACACTCTTTTTCTTTCTTTCTTGTTAAAAAAAACAGTGGATTTTACATCCTTGTAGCACAAATAACTAATTATTGTAAATTATTCATAAGTTAAAATTAATTTTTTGTCTTTTAGGTTGCTCGTCTTGGCCCGAATCCGATCATGGATAATTTGTTGACGGAGTTGCTGAGCTGGAAAGATCCCAAAGGAAATTAACTTCATTCTTAGAGTACTTAAGGTTATCGTTTAAAATTANACTAATTATTGTAAATTATTCATAAGTTAAAATTAATTTTTTGTCTTTTAGGTTGCTCGTCTTGGCCCGAATCCGATCATGGATAATTTGTTGACGGAGTTGCTGAGCTGGAAAGATCCCAAAGGAAATTAACTTCATTCTTAGAGTACTTAAGGTTATCGTTTAAAATTATATTTAAAAAACGGTTTATTGCTTATGTAATCGGATTTGTGGATCTCAAACTACTCTTAAATCGTCTTCTTATAACTAGTCATGGAAGTTCATCAAAAGTTGGTTAGAAATTGAAAGTTAGGAATTTAGAGAACCGGTTAGAAATTGTTATAAAATATTTAAAATGTGGTTGGGAATCGTCATATCATAAATTAAAAAATCCGTGAAGGGAATTAGTCTTTCCTATGTCGAATCGATTGAGCAAACTTCCAAATTTAAAGAATGCGGTTAGACCTCTTAAAGTGATACGTTCCAGAGTTTGTACTTTATTGATAATCATATTATATTAAAAAAATATCGCCATGTGTTTGGACAATAACTGTAGCTGTTTAAGGTTTTAAGAATAATATTAACTAGTCCTCAATAAATTTCCATTTTCAAAAGAAGGAACTATTTTTTGGAATTTATATTATTTTTTATAGTTGAAACATATAAGAAACATTTGATCTGTTTCTAGAAATTGTATTACCGTTTTATTTCTGTTCATTTATATTTGTCGTCGAAAAAAGGAAAGATTTTATGTAATATTGTTAAAAAATTCATAAATGAAACAACATCACAATAGGATTTAAATCGCTTTATATAATTTATTAAAATGCCTTTGTTAAAAATAGTTTTTACACAGCTTTACATACGATTTGTGTTGGATTTAAGTGTGCTTTATAATATAATAATGTATACAAGTCGTTTTTAGTGTTTAATAAATATTTTATCAATCGAATATATAGTAACAATAATTAACTGATATATGAATTACAGTTTTAGTTCATTTGCAGAGAACTTTACGATTCCGTTTTTATAATATCATGGATTCACTTTCGAAATTGGAAAATAAATGTTCAATGACAATATTAACGGTTCTAATCAAGTTCCTGAATACTTCTAGGAAACACAGTTTTATAAGAGTTTCAAAGTCACGACGTTTCTCAAATGGAGATCACTTGTTATATATTTTACAACGAACCCTTTGTTCATAATCCTATTTACAGCCGTCTTTTGACAGATTTTTCTGGGACGATCGACTAAACTTTCGACTGAAGAACATTGAAAGTCATACATTCAGGTCCGCCATCATTTTCCTAAAGTCGTTCAAAGATCCATAAGTTTCAATATCATCCATTTCTCTTCGCATCGGTGCCATGTTCGGTCTGGGTAAGGACAATGGAATCGGAAGAAGTTCAGGCATCACCGAATGATGGGTTATTAGCGCTCGCAGAGATGTAAACTCTTTTGTGAACCCCTGAAAAAATAAATAATGTTTTTATTAGTATGGATACAGAAAATATCAAATTTGTTTATAAATTAGGTTTGTTTAACAAAAATTTAAATATTAGTCTTCAAATTAATTTAATCGACTTTTTTACCATAAAAAAATGAGCTTGGATAAATTTTAAAAACATTTTTACATTCTCCTTGAACTAGTTAAAACTTGGAAAAACCAATTAAATTTTTTAATAGTTAATTATTTAAATATAAATTATTACCTTGATTTTATATCCTCTTGGTGTCTTAAGAATCAAATAATGGGCTACTTTTGGGGAGGGTGGAGGAACTCGTAGAGACAAGGCAAAACATCCGGGTTTACTACTGCTCTGTCGTACCAAAAAGGCACCAGGATTTTGTTTCGACAGCACTTCCAGAGAAATTTCTCTTGGAATTCCTGCTTGGAACCAGGCAGCGCCCTTCAATTCTTGTTGTTCCTGAAAGCTCAAGTATTCACTCGATCGCAAACTGTTGTGGAATATTTTGGGACTGGAATTTGCACTACTGGTTTCCCTAAGAAAGTTCTTCTTGAAATTGAACTCCTGGTGCTCAATCGACCTTCCGTTGTCCACTTGATGAACAGACATCAAGCTCTGGCGACAAGAATCTCCAAATTTGCTAGAGATAATCCTCTCTGGATCACAAATCCCCTCATTCACGTAACCGTCGCAAATGGTATGACTCGACCCCTTGCTGTTGTTATTGTAGTTGTTATTATTTAGGAGATTACTACTACTGTTAGTGGTATTATAGACTAATGGGCGGCTATCTTCCGCCGATTTAAGGAGCAAGCCCATGGTCAATCGTTTGACTAAGGGCGGCTTATCGATGATCCGACGGCAATTGTTCATTTCGGTGGGCGAGTTGTCCTCCTCCGAACTGGGTGAATTTGTCGTGTTGAATTGACTCTGGAAGTTACTGTTGATCGCCTTCAGCTTAATCAAGTTGGAATTGGTGTCGTCCTCGTCTTCGTCATCCTCGCAATTTATTCCTTTGCTACTATTATCACATTGATTCGAGTTCTTATTCCCTAACGACGCCGCTACCATTTTACTACTCGTACTAGTGTTATTGTTGATAAAGTTCTGACTAGTCATTACGTTGTTGTTTATCATATTCTGTGTCTGATTGTGGTTCGATTTCGTGTATAAATTTCCGGGCCTCTGAAGGAAGGGTGCACTACTGTTGATGACATTGTTGTTATTCACGTTTTGCTGGTGAATCGGCGAGGAACTCGGAGTTCCCACCAGGCTGTCGAACCTCAATCGGATGTCCTGCATTTTATCGCCTTTGCTCAGGTAATTGATCAACTCCGAATCTAGGCTAGTAATTTTAGGTGGTTCTTGGTAGACCTGAAAGAAAAATATTAATTATTATACGAGAATTGAACTTTTTAATTTTAATTAAAATATATTTGTCTTCGATTTATATTTATTGTCATTGGGTTAAGCTAAATCTTTCATTCCATGTAATGTGCAATTATTCCGTAATTAACATATATTTTTTAATAAATATTCCCAGTTAAATGTGTTTAATATAAATCACATTAAGGAGCTTTATGTTTTGCATAATTAATTTTAATATACTAGTGATTTTCTCACGTTATTTCAAGAATCTTTTAAACAGTGTTTCAACACGAAATACTATGAATGACTAATTATCACATGTACATACATTATTCTTGAAATTTCTTGAACCAGTACCCCCATTAATATGTCGTTGTGAAAAAATAAGAAGTGCGGCTATAATTTGGATAAAATTAATTATATTCGGTAATAGATGTAATAGAGAGCGTATAAAATTTTCGCTGTTTTGTTTAATTTCTTACGAACAAAATTTAATATATATTTTAATGTATGCTTGACATGGTACATTTGAAATTTCTTTACAAATAAGATGTATATTTACCTCTACGTATAAATCAGCATCGGTGTTTCTATTTGACTTTTTCTTTAGAAGTTTCTTAACCCTGTGGATAATTGTTTTAGGGTACCCATTAGACGACAAAATCTGTTTCGATTTTTGCAATTCAATCTGAATCCTCGTAACAGAATCGTCTGAAATATGGTGTTCCTTCCGTTTTACGCTTTGAATTGTCTGGTATATATCCTCTGCTTTCGGGTTGCTGCTGCCGCTGATTCGTTTGTATTTTTTTATGTGCTGCCAACAAACGTTCCACTGTTCCGCCGCGGCATTCTGGAAATATGAAGAGTTCGATTCAATAAGTCGTGATGTTCATAAAATAGAATATTCCAAAAATATACTGTGCCATGAATATATTTATTCTGATAAATCAATATTCATTTCGTATACAATTGAAATGTGGATTCACAAAGCTTCTATTCATATCGACTCGTAGTCAAAAAGCAAAGGAAAATAACAACAACCAGTATGAAATATAGAGAGCGGAAAAAGTGAATATGTGAAAAGACAAGTCAAATTTAATTCCTTCGATCCCTAATCCGCATTTTATGAACATTGGCGGCGCGACGAGTACTTTGCGAATTTATCCCTTAATAGAGACCCCGCCGAGAATTTTTATTAACTTATTTACTGCGATCCCTGGGACGCTTTTTATGACGAAAGCTTCAATGTGTGGCACTGCGTTGATAAGCCTATAACTGTTCCTCCTCCCGATTTCCTTTTTTTCGTCTCTTTATTCTTCTGGATTCAATTTTATGAACCTAATTGGATTTGCGATCTGAATATAAATCTAATGCAATTTTAAAAGCTCATGTAAACCACATGTCATCATAATGTATTTACATATTTGCGCAAGTTAAATAAATTAAAATCGTATGTGAAATTGTATTATTGATATTCTGACTATTTTGTCTTATCATATGGTACACAAGGACTATAATTTTATGAGAAAATCGTTCTAAGTATAATGAGATTTTGAGGGAATTATTTACAAAAATTTAATAAAAAATAAAATTGGTATTACTCGTAGTTAGATTAAAAATTGATTCATCATTCCTAAAAATAGAGCTTTGATTTCATTCTATTGTCTTACATTAGGAGAGATTTTTGGCATTGTTTATGCTTTGTCTATTATGTGTTTGTTTGCCATTTTCAGAAATGTTTATTTGATTTCACTGTCAACTCAGTCATCCCTTCCACTCGAGTTTCCTTTCCCTTCTATTCCTCGAGCACCACTTAATTCCTTCAAAAAATGATTACCCTCTTCGCCTTTATCATTTCTGCTTGAATTATTTCCGTATTCTCTTAGTGAAATCCATAAACAGGACGAATAATGTGAAGCCTGACAGCTTCGAGTTTAGGATGAGGCCTATGCAGGCGACGAATGATGACGGACTGCCATTTGAAGTGTTACAATTCTTCAGACAATAATTCATAATAAATTATTCAACCTAGGCTTAGGGAATTAAATTTCTGGAACATTAATATTTTCTCTAACTGAAATCTAACGAAAATAGGAGTGTTTGTTATTCCATTTTTTAACGTCTGATAATTTCGCATTCAATCCCCATTAATCTGCCATCATCATTCTTCTTGCAATTTGAGAAGTTTGTGTGGTGCCATCAACTTTCACTCTCTCTTCGTCAGAAAGAACACCATCATAATGGCAGAAATCGCTCCTCTTTTCGGTGCGCTTTAATACAATTTATCTCCACATTTTCCCCCCTTACACACAATGCTCTATAGAAAATTGTGTGGCGAGGGCTGTGTACGGTGGTGGTGTCTAAACTGTCATTAGTCGGAGAAATCATAAATCAAGAAATTAAATAAAAAAGACAAACTGTCATCAACAATTTTCTGATGGTGTAAACCAGTACACAAAAATATTGCAAAAAGTGCGGAAATGTATGTAGCAAACTTTATTCGACGTTCGCCGTTTTGGTAGCGTTAAAAATTTATGGTGCAAAAGTTCCACGTATGTTATGCTTCTCGGTGCGGAGCACATAAAATAAAAGTTAAGAGGTGGAAAGAGAGTGACGATTCGGTGATAACTTTCATCTTGCACTTGGGCACTTGTTCTTTTAGGAATTGTTTCTTAATGTAACTATTATATTTAAAAGAAGTAAACCCAAAACATCTTCTTAAATCAATTTAAATACATTTTATATTAAAAGAATTGCATATTATCTTGTATAGAACATGATCGACAAGCTTTTTTATACATAATTTTAGTATTTGATAATACTTTACTTTTCGACCTAATTGTATCAATAAAAATTCTATCACGGAAGTCAAATATTAAGAAACTATCGCGTTAAAATTTCTTGAAGATTTAGCGCTTTAAAAACTTCTTTGACAGAACAAATATTAGTACAATACCTTTACGTAACCCAAGTGCAAAAGGTAATGTACAAAATCAATTTCAAAACTTTCTAGTCTCAATAAATTCACTTGTTGAAAAGTTTGGCACACTAGAAAGAACTTCAGTTTTATAAGGTAAAATTTATTAATTTCACGTGTATCACAAACAAGGAAAGTAATAAGACCAGGTTTTTGAAGTTCTACGGCAATTAATTTTTTTTTATCCATTTCTAAGTAAAATGTTTAGAAACTAGTGATGTGCAATATTTTAGTAACGA
>JXOV01022476.1:0-19818 GCA_001014945.1 Clogmia albipunctata
TTTTTTAATGCAAACTGATCATTGTGCATCACCATTAAGATGAAACACGGTTAAATTTGATACAAATCGGTAAAAACCACATTTTATCTTCTATTATTTTAAAATGTGAATGGAAATTTCATACAAATTTCATAGTCCAATTTAAAATCAATCTTAGTAACCAACTTGCTTCAGTCNTTTTGATCGGTTTTTTAATGCAAACTGATCATTGTGCATCACCATTAAGATGAAACACGGTTAAATTTGATACAAATCGGTAAAAACCACATTTTATCTTCTATTATTTTAAAATGTGAATGGAAATTTCATACAAATTTCATAGTCCAATTTAAAATCAATCTTAGTAACCAACTTGCTTCAGTCACAGGATTGGCAATTTGTACACATTTATTTACAACAAAGTGTCATCTTAAAAGGGCATTTGATTTTCAAATCGATTTTGTCCTTAAAATACGGTTGAAACTTGATGAGGAAGAAGGGTCCTCAATATAATAATGAAAGTTATAAGATTTTCGTTTGAACCTTCTTTAAATTTGTTTTTATTTAAAACTATTGTTTTTTGTAAAATTTGCGTCTTGAAAATTTTATTTTGCCGTTTCTTCTTCATGGTGATGTTTTGATATTTATATTACATCAGTTATAAGTATAAAAATTTGAATTGTTTTCTCGGAAAACTTGTATTTTAAATTAAAAATTTGTATTAAATTTTATACAATTTTCGATAATTTAATTTTTTTATACTATTTTTATACAAAACCTATAAAACTGCTAGAAATTGTAAAATAACTACTGTTTTTGGTACAAATGTGCTTAAAATGTATAGTGGTTCTTTCTGAACATTACTATTAATTTAATTTTAATGTCATTTCCACAATTTCCTTTAAAATGTGTTGGACAATCAAGAAGTGTAGTGCGACCCACGTTTTCAATCTATATGTGTATGCACATGTATTTTAATTGCAAATTCAATGATTTCATGGTAAAAGTTTAGGGAAATTCCATTGGCAAACTCTGTCGTCGTCCGCAAGCCCGAATGAGCTGTCATTGTGCTAGGTATCATCATCGATGGAAGTCTCTTTTATTGGGGCCTGGTAATTAAAAGTGAAGCCTTTCGATGGCCTCCTCTTCACCCCCCTTCCTCACCACATCAAAATAGAGCTGACGATGTGGCTCTTGAATGGCAGTTATTTATTGCGCTGCCATTCAGATGATGGAATTGCGAATTGAATTTATTACATGCCGAGGCTGATTTTTGCACAAGGAAAAGGGAGGAATTGAACCGATTGATTGAAAAGCAGTCCTACATCCATGGCATGTTAAAAGGGAATTTAGGTTCGGCTTTTGGAAAATAGAGAAATGAGATGAATTTCCATTATTCTGGTAATGAGTTTGATTGGTTAATATTCGGATAATTAAGTAAATTGGAAATAGTAATACCTTTTTTCAATCAAAATTAGTTATTTAGGTTTGAAGTCGTTTTCAAATTTAATTTTAGAGAAAAAGTCAGTTTCAGGGGCCTGTTTTCGTAAGCTCCAACTTTACAAAAACAATATGCAGGGTAATTTTGTTCTCTCACTTTGAGGAAGAGAACAAGCCCATATTTAAGATTATTTCAAAGATGTTCTTATTTTCAGGCTATATTATTTTACTTTTAGAAAAACAAACGAAAAATGAATATAATTAGAACACATTCTTATTACTTTCACTGGGAAAAACTAAGTAATTAATTAAATATGAAGTGATGTAGAAGTGGGCCCGGTTAACAAAATTTAGAAACTCACTTTTTGTTATCTGAACATTATTTCTTACACCAAAATAACACTTCAACGTGATTAAAACACTTATATCTTCAATTTAAATTATACAATCCTTGAAATCTCCACAATTTTGGTGTTTTATTTAGCACATTGCATTTTCCGCACATTAAATCACTTCTAAACACTTCACTCAATCATTTCATTGTCCATTTAACTAAAATACCCTGATATTTAAATTAAAATTGGATAAAAAATATACCTCAAAATAATTCCCTTTGTTATTGTTTAGGTTATTACTGAAAATATTACCCGTCGATAATAACTTTAACCGTTCGGAAAAATGGTGGCAAGCTTACAGAAACAGGCCCCAGAAAAGAGAAAACTAAAGACTTGAAGTGCATTTTGATAGTTTTCTTTAAGAAAACAATCAGAAAATATCTATTGGTCGTGCTATTTGGTTTAAACGAATTGTATTCGTCCCAATTTTGTTTCATCGTTAATTTTACTGAAAATCATTCAAATATGTAATTACAGGTCATAAATTTTCAGAACATAACCTTATCACAAACCCAAATTCATTATCAAAATAAGGAAATATCAAATTGAAATATCGTGGTTATTTGTGATAAAATAATAATGAACAAAATAACAACGAAAATGCTGAATGAAAATAGTGTATTTCGATAAAAGTGCTGTAATAACCTATTTCATATGTGTATTGAACGCTAATTTGTATAATTCTGAAAAAAATACCAGTTAATCGATAATTAAAAATAAAAACCGTTCGCAGCGGTTTTTTTTCTTCAAATTGTGGAACAAGTAAGACACAATGTGTTTATTAGAGTGAGATGAGAATAATCACAAATGGTTTGACAACAATATGCAAATTCATTAAATTGATGACAATTTGCGTGCAAATTTTGAATTATTTCAGCATTCGTGCAGAAAAGTAAACCGTTACAAAACCATTTTGCGTTAAGAAAAGGCTACTTTTCGAAACGGAATTGCACAAATAGATTATTTTGCTGGTAAAAAATAAGAAGAAACAGTTAAATGAAAAAATCTAAAATGAAGTATTGACTTTTCTTGCTTGTAGTATTTTTTTCGCGGTATTAATAAAAAAGTATCTAAAATAATGTAAGTTCGTGAAAAGTCTTAGTAATCGTTACGTAACACAAATTAACGATTTTATATTTCTCAAAGTTATTTTATATCAAATGGTTTACCACAATTTTATTACAAATCGGAATATGTGACTTTTTTCCAAGAATCAGATTATGGATTTTGGTGTTCATTAGAAATTTATTAAATTTTCGTTTATGATTTTTAATCTGTTAAACAAGGATAATAAACAACTCGGTTTGTAATCCCTAATCGGTTTAGAATTAATATATTTAAATAGAAATTCGTTCAAAGTTTGTTGTATTATTTTAATTATTATTCGGAGAATATCATTATCGAGGTTTGCGGCGGGCAATGGAGTCCAGATGCTGCGCTTGACATGGTTCTGGGGATGAGGGGATGGAGCGAAATTCAATTGAAAATTCCCGTTCTTGACCCATTTAAAAGAATTGGGTCATTAAAAGGCGGTCGATAATTGCTGATTTCGATTTCCCAGTCGTTCCCAGTGACTGGATGAGAAGATATTCAGCTAATACCGGAGACTCGGAATCGAGCATTGGACCCGAGAGATTTGAATATATTCCCAGAATGTGCATATTTGCAGAGCGAATGACTCCAAAGGGATTAGAAAATTCCGCAGAATTTTAAATCGCTTTCCACGAATATTTTAATTTGGTTTACCTTTGCCTGAGTTTGCCTAAAGCAGTGGTTTACCATATAAATTTATTATTATTTCATTGGAATTGGTAATTTTGAATGAGCCTAAATAATGACAGATTACACAAATGCGCTTCTTTCAAGGAGATGAGAAATTTAATATTAGCCTTTGGATTAATAATTAATTGAAAAGCTTTGTGTACTTTTTCTCTTTGCCGTATAAATTTGTATTTAATTTGTACTTTATTCTTCTATGGAATTTTTATGCATTTTTGGTATATAAAATTTAAATTACGATACTAATATTATACAGCCCCATATTTTTATATTTATTTGTGCTACAAGACTTTAAAGTCATTTGTTTTTAATGAGAAAAAGGATATGTTGTCATCAATTTTGAAGATGAAACATGTTTTAATTTAAATTTAAAATTAACTATAAAAATCTTGTTTTCACTGCCGACTAACTGTCCATACTTCTAATATTGAACCTCTACTCAAAAGTGGCTAAACCTATACTGCCTTAGTGTGTGGTGCTGAAAGGCGGGTCTAATTGCACTTTACTCTATCTTATCCTACTTTATCTATTCTAGTATCCAGGCAATAGACAAATTTTAGCTAGTTATTATTAAACTGAGTTCTATAATCTATTTTCTAATAGCAAAGAAAGGCTCGAAGTGCAGGGAGAAAACACTTTCGCTGGCATAATTTGTATAGCTGGCAATTCAAAATAACTATACATATAACAAACATTAAGCCTCCTCTAAATAGTGTCAGGATCTATACTCCCCTAGTGTGCGGTGTCGAATGACGAGTATAATAAACACTTTTAACCTATCCCATCATAATGCGCCTGAAGATAAAATTAAGCAAATGATATGTCGAATATTGGTAGCAATAACTTAGTTAGGACGAGCAATGGTGATAGGGAGATCTACAGCGATATACAAGGAGGGCTGTATGACTGTCCAACATTCTTCCAGTCATACGTTATCGTACATCTTTACAATGATATTTATCGTATATTTATATATGAATAAGGACTATAATCTCTGAGGAGGTTCTCTGCGCCCACCTACCATAACCATAACTTGCGAAAACCGGATAAAAAGATCGATATTGTAATTATTGAAAAAATCTTGTTTATATGAAAATATAATTTTTATACTTTAGTACTTCTATTATCAATAAAGTGTGACTTCTGGAACAGAATACTGTAGTTTGCTTCGTAATTAATTTGTAGAATAGAAATTCAAAGAAAATATTATGGTTTGGAGGCTAATATTTTGTAAAACTGCTTAAAATTTCATATCAAACTCTATCGATTATGATTATTAAATACTCGTGCATTTTTCGCAAGACTTGTTATGTCTTTAATTAAGAGGACCTTATTATTTAACACCGCTTTAAATATCGACCTTGTTGTATAAAGAACTATTGAATTTCATTAAAAACTGAATTAAAATTGCATACACTATTAAACACATCGTAGAATGGAGTTGCCTGGTGAACGTACGATATAAGGCGCCTAAAGGCCTAAAGAAAATTGATTTTGAGAATTTTTCCATTTGGGTTAAGTTCCAATTTCAATAAAGGCTTCAACAAGTAGATTTCGTTATTCATTTTCGAATTGAATGAAAAGGCCCGGTCTGTTTTTTCTTCTTCTTCAATTTCCTAAAGAGATTATGATATTGTAATGGTTGAACGCTATTGTGTTTCTTAATGTAATTTTAAGAAATTTACGCACCAACAAATCCGAAGTAAATAATTATTTCTGAAGTCAGCGCCCTAGTACCTGAATTGGGAAGAAAATCGTGATGAATCCCTAAATCGTTGAAATGAAAAGAATGGTGGTGGGGAGTTGGATGGGTGGGGGCAAAAAAGGGAATAATAAATGACGAAGATGAATACGAAATGTATGCAAATTATATTGTTGTAATTTGGTTCAGGAATTGATCTATTTATGCCAGGCCAATAAAATTTATGACTCTATGAATTTTTCATATCAATTTGTGCAGAATTTTGCAGATTGTTTTTGTTTCCTCGAAAACAATCAGTTTCAAATCGCATGACTAGTAATTAGAGGCTTTGCATTGGTGAACAGTGTTCAATTAAATACGATTATGATAATTGGCTTGTATTTTCCTTTCATGGGGATTTGGAATGTGGGTGATAAATCGATACAGTAGAGGTGACAATCGCATCAATCTGTTTAAAAGCCCCAATGCCAAGGGAAGAGACAGGAAATGTGGGGTGGAATCGTATTTGTGAAATGAAAAAGTTTAAAGGTTGTTTCCAATTTTGCGTTGGCGGGGTCTTATATTGGCTCCATTTTGTCTAAAATGAAACCAATTCCATATTCGGGGAATTTGATATTATGGAATTCTTGTTTAATGGTAAATATTTCTATATTAATGGACGAATCACTTTGTAAAAGAGATCACAGAATTTGGGGATTTTATCAGGGACTTATTTTGTCATCTTTACTTTAAATATTAAATAATGAAATGGAAAAGCTAATAACGAAATACTTTGTCTTGACCAAAATGAATAAGAATTAAATATCTGAAAATCTTTGCTACTTAATATATTTAAATCAATAATTCTTTAAGAAATATGAATATATATAGTTATTTATGGATTTCAAATTTGCTCGGTCAAAGTCATTATTATAGCACAAGTCCTTTAAAGAATTCTTTAAAGTACCAGTGCTTTTTTTATTATTAAAGTGTGACCTCCGTGAAAAAAAATCCATCAAATTTATATGGTCGTTATCAATGTGGCTTACCTGTGATTTGCAAGTATTACCGATTTTTTTTCCAAATAAACCACCTATCGGAAAACTTTGAACTACGCCTTGCGGCTATGAGCAAAAGAGGGATGCAAAATATTTTAAACTTTTAATTTAGATAAGCGGCTCTAAATTAAAAACCATCTTTTTAATAAAACGATTAATTTTTATTTTTGCCTAAATTTATTTAAAAAATGCATAAAATTTTGTTTAAAACACTTTCGATAAGCATTATTAAACACTCGAGCCTTCTTTAGGGCACTCGCTGCGCTCGTGGCTTTAAACAACCCCTGTGTTTAATAATGGTTATTTATACAACTAGGTCGATAAAACAAGGCATTTTTAAATATGGAAGTTTTGAAGTCATGAGCATTTTAAAATAATTTAACAAAAATATCTAATAAAACAATCGTTTTATTTAATTCAAATTTAAGATTTATTCGTTATCTCAAATTGTTCTTGATTCGTTTCCTAATTCTAATGGCAGATGGAGAAATTTATATGGAAGAAATGTAACTTTTGACGACTGAAATTCACATAACGATTTTGTTTCACTCTAACTGAAAATTTAGAAAATCAAATGCTAGTACCATTATAAATTAATTTTTCCAATTTATATCTTGTTTTCTCTTACTACCATATAGGAAATATGCCCTTGCTCTTCAGTTTAAATTCACTAACAAAATAATTGGTTTGAATGAGAAATCCATTAGGTGGCTTTCAATTGAAACGATCCGTTATAGAGTATGAATCATCTGCTAATTCATACACAATCAAAATGACGTCATATCAATTTTATGGATTTCTTTCACGGAGGTCACACTTTAATATTAAAGAAAAAGCACTAGTGCTTTAAAGAATTCTCTTATAAAATATCATCTTATTTTGTGGTATTTATAATTCTTTTGGTGGAGTTTTGAGGATGTAACAGC
This sequence comes from Clogmia albipunctata, assembly GCA_001014945.1. Lineage (NCBI taxonomy): Eukaryota > Metazoa > Arthropoda > Insecta > Diptera > Psychodidae > Clogmia > Clogmia albipunctata. The sequence goes on from JXOV01022476.1 coordinate 7,259, forward strand.
TCAAATGGTTATTAGTGCTATAAGGTTGTTGCTGATTTAACACGGATATGAGTGTAATATACGAGCCGCAAAAGCGAGTTTTCAATTGTTTTTTTAATTTTCAAAAATGGATTTTACATAGTTTTTTTTGCAATGTTCTTAAAAAATATTAGTTTTTATAACAATCGAATTTCATTCGAAAAAATGTATAGTTTATCGTTCAAAATGGCGCCTAAATTTTGATATTTAATGATTTCCTTTTTTCACTAGTGCGATAAAGTGGTTTATTACGAAACTCAAATAGATTTCAAAGAGCTTACCTTTCAATACGGGATTGCTTAAATATTATAAAATATATCAAATATAAAACGATCGATTCATCAAATCAAACCAATAAATTAGACACCTCTTTGAGAAAATTTTTGAATTATGTCAATTTATTGAAAATTATTTTTTTGGCAGAATTTATTTGAAGTTTTCTTTTAAAAAAATTGTTGGCATATAAATGCTATTTTTAGATTATTAATTATTTTGAAAACCAGGATAATGAATCTTTGTTTATTTATTCGCTAAATATTAAAAATGGGATGACAAATTTCGCCCTCATCTTCCATTTACCCCCTAATTGGGTATAATTATCTTCTATTACAAAAAGTCCAAACACTAGTCGTAGACCTCCCTTTTTGTCCATTTCTCTTTGTCTTATGAAATTAAAATTTGGGACAAATTTGCCAATAATGAAATGAACTGGTAGAGAAGGAGGAAGAGAGAGAGAGAAAGATGAAAAGTTGGAGCGAAGAGGAATTGTGTGGGAAAAGGTTCTTTGACTCGCTTGTTCCCATTGTAATGTTAATGTGTACAAAATGTGGAGTTTGTTCATCGGGGGGTTGTTTGTCATTAATCAAGTCCACTGGCTGGTGGTGGTAGTGATGGTGGTGGTTCGCTGGGATCCATTAAGAGCTGCTGATTGTCGGACATTTGCATAATAATCGATGTGAATAGAAATGAAACAAAAGTGCTGCTTCATTATGCGCAATTTATTAGATCCATCACCATTTTTGCAATTGTTGCAATTATTGTGATTCTTATTATTTAACAGTTCAGTTTTTCTGTTACTATATTCTGTATATATTATACATTTTACAAATCCTTGGTTTGAATGCGATTTTGTTGTCACCCTGTTAATGAGAAAGAACTATAATAAAAAAAAACGCAAGAGACTGACCGTTGGACTGTTTGTTGACTTGATTCTTTTCGTGATTATGGGCGCAATAGTGCAACAGAGGGCGCTGATTCAAAGCCAGGCACCGGACCAGGCACCCCCACCGACGAACAGGCCGGCCAAATCGGAGCGGTGACCACAAAGGTGACGCAGGGCGTCAAGTCCTTTGGCTCCTTTTTGTATTCATCTGTCAATAAGGCGGGCGAGAAGATCAAGAAGACCGTCGAAAGCAATGTGAGTATCAATATCTTTTTAATATTAAAAACATATTCTATATACTCTATATTTTATTGTTCACTTTAACAAATTTAATTAAAACAATTACTAAGTTTTCTTACATATTGATTGCTCAAACAGTTACATAAAACTGCTGTAAATTTTCTTCTTCGAATTTTAATCAGAACATAAGCTGAATATCGAAAAAATAATCTTTAAATGATTTATTTCTTTGATTCATTAATTGAGTTTTTCTTTTTAAAAGTAAATATGATAAATGGTTATTCTTTGAAATTACTAATACATAATAAAAATAAGGACATCCTCCTCGAGGTCGTGGGATCAAATCCCGGGCGGATATTTATCTAGCGCGAAAAAGTTTCCATTTGTGTGTATATCAACAACATTGCGAAATAATATTCATAGCGAATTATAAATTAGTGATGGCACAAACAAATAAATAAAATGGGCGGATTGACTGGGTCCGTTTACAACCGGTCTAGGTGCTATTAACTGACTACTAATACACTGAAAAACAAACAGTCGTGTACAGTCTAACACCCGTTGGTTGAGGTTGAGACTACCCCTAGTTCCGTTGTGAATGTCGTGGGAATAATTTATTTATTTTTTTTAACCCGAAATGGAACGGAACTTTTTAATTACCAAAATCTAAGTCCTTTATCCTCATAATAAAATATGGTTCTGAAATGGTTTGTTTAAGAACAAACTGATATTTACAGTTCATAATATGGAACACTTTTATCTTAAATTATGTTAAACTGAGGTTTATATTTATTTATTATTGTTAATTAAGTAACATGTTCTATTTAAAGAACAGTTAACGTATTGGTTCTTAATTTTTTTATAGTAAAATCCATAACAATTAACAATAAAAACTATTTAAGTCTTTAAAAATCTATAAGATTCGTCTTTACTTTTGTTATAAAGAGTGTCTTAAAAATAACGAAACTTTTAAATTAGCTATAATAGAGAGTTTAAAGTGTATAGCTATTAATTCGTTAAGTGGATCTTAAAGTACAATAGTTAGGGTTTTGTTTAGCATACCATCAGATAAAGCTTGGATCCTTCTGATGAAATTTTTCAAGACTAATTGTACTGTTGCGGCCATATATAATTGATAACTTCCAAATTTTCACATTATAGGTCTTGAATCGATTGAAGAGATCTAATCTATCAGAAAGTTAAATTACAAGATAATACGATCCAGAAACGTTTTTTTTGCATAATTGCAATGATGTCGTTTGTATAGCTTATTATGTGTGTTTTTAATCATAATGGGTGTTTTTTAGAGGTATAGAACTTAAAATTGCAATAAAAGAACGATGGATGAGTTTTATTTATCCAAAAGATAATCTTGTGGCATTATATTATAAATATGATTTCTTGCATATGACCGCCACGGTTGGCTCGGATGTAGTCCAATCTGGACGTCCAATTTTCGATGACTTTTTCCAACATTCGTTCTGGCCATCATCGTTTTTAAAAAAGTACGGACCAATGATTCCCCATTCTGGGTGTAACGGTGTTTCAACATACACTTGAACTTCACTCCAAATGCGGCAGTTTTGTTTGTTGACGTAGCTGTTAAATCGGTCATCATCTTGAACAGTAATGCCAACTTAAAGTTTTATACCTTAAAAATACATAGTATATATTAATAGCTTCTAGTTTTGCCCTAACAAATCAATATTTTTACTCAGTACCGTAATAAATTCATCAAAACAGTTGCACCAGCCCTATTTTCGATTAAGTTAGCTTTAATCACTCCGTTAGCCCAAAAGCTACTCTAAACATGCACTTTAAGAAAGGACTTGTTATTCTATAACTATTCTTGAATTTTCTTCAAGGAAAATATAAAAATTCTGTATTCGAACTTAGTTTCTGAGGATATGGGCTTCATCTCTGACGGCGATTTTTGTTCAAATTGGTCTTGGAAAAAATTTATTAAAAGGTTATGGTCCTACAAGCGTTGTTATCCTTTGGGCTATTTACTTATGTTTTATACCAAACAAAATCTTAACTAATGTACTTTAAGATACATGCACATAATTTATAGTTATAAATTATCGATTAAAATGTCGTATTTTATAGCAAATTTGCGTTAATTTTGTATACTGTTATTGAACAAATGAAACTTTTTCAGGCTATTTATAATTGAAAATAATTGTATTAAAATTAATTCAGTTTGATTATGAAATAAATATTTAAAAGATGGAATGTTGTATTTTGAGGTGTTTAAATTTTTATGAGAAAATTGTATGGTTACATTTTAACCAGATATGATTTCATTTCAATTATTCTCCTTATCACAAACACTATCCCATAGTTAACTAGAACTGTAAATTTATAGGTTTATTATTCTCTATTCACGTAATAGCACATTAATCTAATTCATCTCCAAAATGTTTTATGGCGAAAACACTTCTAATAAAATTTTAATGTTTGGAAATGTATAAGAATTTATTCGCTGTTTTTGGAGTCATCCTTTAACATGTATATGTTGAATAAATATTATATATTATTATATTAGTTTATTGTTCAATATTGCTATATTATTTGAGGTATTTAAAAAAGAAGATCTACAAATACTACATTTTCAACGAAATTTTGACGTTGTGATGGAATTTCAGGACAAGCTTTATATTTCGAAATTAGCATGGTTTTGGAACTATGGATTATATTCTAAAGGATGTTAATTGCTGCAACTTAAATATGTGAATTCGACTTTTGTAAAAAATGAACTATTAAATTAAATTTTAACTTCTCTAACTTTTCCATAAAATAAAAACTTTTAAAATAAATTTTTATATTATTAACCCTCGAACAATTACATAGTAGTGTCATTAACACTAATTGATTGAATTCAGATGGGTTTTCATAGCTTGGATGGAGTGCGCAGAATCGAAGCGACAAACCGGATCTTTCTATAATACTAGTAACTTGCTACTATTCAATGAATGGATACAGATGAAAGTTATGAAAGGAATGGTCTTCTTTGTAGTATGTGTGTTCTGTTTCGGTGGCAAAAATCTGTCAATAAATAGGCTCTATATTGAATCATCGGTTCATGGTGTTAATCACATCATTGAAGAATATTATTAAAACTTAAACTTTACATCTTTGTTTTCGCAGGAGGGAATTTTGGGACAATTTAATAAGGAGCAGGAAGCATTTATCAAAGGCCAAGGTGGCAAGACCGAGGCATGTGTTCCACCGTGGTCCGGAAAGCCCAATGAAGCGCAGGTTAAGGAGGAGATTCTCAATCTGTCCTCGGACCGGCGGAATTTTGTTCGCGCCCCACCGGCTGCCGTTGATTTCCAGTTTGAATACGATGTGTCATATCCCGTGGCTGTGGCGATCATGGCTGAAGATCCTGCTCTAGAAAAAATGCGCTTTGAATTGGTACCCAAAATGTAAGTTACATTGGATAGAAAGGACATTTAAGAAAGAATTTTAATAATTTTATATGAGTTTTAAAGCAAAAAAGTAAAATAATAGTTAAATTAAATTTGTATTTAATATTTTAATACAAAATCATTTTCAAATTGCATTAATTTATAAATTTTTAAAATAAAATTTTGAATAGAAATAAAGCCAAGACTTCTGTCCTATACAAAAAATATAAGACTTTCCGAGAACTTCCGAGACTTGCGCTTTTATAAAATATAGTTAAAAATCCTAAATATGGACTGTTAAAACTACCGGAAAATAATAAAGGGACAAAAACCCTTTGATACGCATATCTTACATATAATCTTTTTCGTGTGAACTTAATCCTATTACAGGAAAACCATATTTGAATTTGATATTTTATCCAATTGTCAATTCTGTGCATGAAGCTAGTTGGTTGCTAGATTGGTTTTTAAAATTTTAAAATGACACTTACAAAACGTAAGTCTCGGAAGTTCTCGGAACGTCCCGTGTTGTTTTGTATAGGACTGAGTCTTGGACCGCGAAATTTATATGAAATTTATGTGGGGCGGAATCCGGGACGGCTTAGCACAATTGTTTAATGCCTCATTACTATTAAAAAATTTATCTATAATAGTTTTTTTTATACAAAGTCGATATGATAAGGCTCACGAGCGTAGCGAGTGCCTTAAACAAAGTCCGATTGTTTAATAATGCTTATCGACCGTGTTTTATACAAAATTTTATGGATTTTAAACAATTTAATATAAAAATAATATTAAACAGTAAAACCTCTAGTATCAAAGTAACTTTTCATATAAATTGGTGAATTTTTACGGAGGTCATATAATAATAATAATGCGCTTGTGCTATAAAAAAGACTTTGATAAAATTTGAGTGTAATAATGTTAATTTAAAGGAACAAAAATGCATAAATGTATTTAAGTTTATTTTAATTTGATAACCTTTATATGGGATAATTGCATTTAAGAATCAAAATTATGAAAAGTTGTTTAGAATTTCAAAAATATAACTTAAATGCCTATTAGACAATACACTGTATAAATACTTTATATTTAATTTAATTTTGTTTTCATTAAATTCAAATAAAAGGTTATAAAAGGTTACATTTTCTTTATGACGTAAATAAAAGTAATTAGGAAAAATAAGAATAAAGAATAATTGAAAATAATGACTCTCTTACGTTTGAAATGATTGTGAAACTTACGTAATTATGATGTAGAAAACAAACCCTCAAATATAAGTCAAAAACTTGTTTGTTTTCTCTCAGTGACTTTTTAGTATTGAGATTTAATTTAATTCTAATCAAACGGAAGTCAAAGACAATAAATATGGCTTTCTTTATTAAATTATATTTTGAAAGAAATGTAAAGTTTACATAATTAAGATCATGAAATGAATGGCAATGAAAACCTCCAAAAAATTAATTTGGCCCTTCACATAAATTTGGAATGGCTATAATGGGAATACTTTTGCTTTTGTTCTTCCTGTCTTGTATTCTTCTGATGAGTGAAATACACCCTGTTACAAGTATTTGAATACAGTCATTTAATTATTATTAAATTCTTGGGTTTTTAAAGTCATGAGCGTAGCGATTATTTTAAAGAATTCCAGTCTGTTTAATAATACTAATCGACCGTGTTCTATACATCGTTTTATGCATGTTTAAATAAATTAACACAAAAATATATAAAAAAAATCATGTTTCATTTCCTTATTCTTCGCTGTGTATCATGTCGTCTCTTATTTGCATACAGGAAATATCATGTCCAAAATTTGATCAATTTCTTAAAAATCTTTCATGAAGATCACTCTTTAATAATAGAGGTCACAGAATTCTTTAAAGTGCTTGTGTTTTAAAAACGTTATTTAATCGCGCTTTTAATAAAGGTAGTTATTAAAAATTATTTTTCTTATAAATATTGGCTTAAATAGGGTTTTATGTATTTTTCCATAAAGTGTTTAACAATAAAAAAATAATAATTCACAATAGATTTATAAAAATATTGATATAAATTATTGTGCCAATTGCACTGCAATTTTGATAGGGTTCACCCGTATTCCTCCATTAAAATTGAAATAGCGAATATTTTTATGTTATTTCGTTTGTGACATTCAAGTTCACAAAAGGAATAAAAAATAGTTATTTGTGCTACAAGGGTGTAAAATGAACCGTTTTTTAAAAAGGAAACGAGTGTGAAATACGAGCCGTTAGGAAAAATCGTTCCGAAAGTACAAAAAAACCTTTTTTTACTGTTTTAAGTGTTAATAAGGCAAAAAACTACTATATTTCACATACTTATTTATTGATTTATTTATCATAACAAGCATAATTCATTAACTAGATTTGGTCGAATAACTTCCATCAATTTCATTTTAAGTAAAATTTATTGCATAATCCAAAATACTGGGATTCAAAAGAGTTAAAATGGGTTTATTACTTAATTTTGGAGTAAATTTACACATTTGAGTTACATTTTGAAGAATAGTCATCCATTTTATTTTGAAACAGAAGTCGGTAATTAAATTGAATTTTTCCGTTTATTTAGTACAATTTAATTGTGAGATTTTTTTACTGTACAAATATTAGTCTAGCTAACTACATTCAATTATGATATTCTGAATGAATGAGAAAAATCCCAAACAAGGAGGCTTTGAAATTCTATTGAAAGATAAATTCTGAAGAAAAGTTGCCTTAAGTAAAGAATAATTTGCAAAATATATAGTGGTTGAATTTAAAAAATAGTTTAATGTTAGTCGTGTGTGAACTGGTTTTTTTATCATTCGTAAAATTTTGGCACTCTTTTGTCGTGAAAACAAACATTACTCATAATAAAAAAACCCTTCAGTTTATACATTTCTTAGATAAATAACAATTCTTTGAAATTGAGCTATATAATATAGAAAATCAGTAAACATTTTGAATTTAAAGAAGAAGCTAACCAATTTTATCGGTTTTACCAGATATATTGATGAGTGTATTCAAATTTCTGCAACGTTTTCCGGGGGTCAGAATGGTGCAGCGCTGATTTTTTTTCTAGAAGTAGCTGTGATGAATCTATTTCCAATATTTTTACATACTTATACTCTCAATGAACCATTTAGTCCTATTTCCAAAGGAATTTTTAAAATTATGAAAAATACCAGAGATATTAATAGTTGAATTCAATAAAACGACTGTATTTAAATACTTGTGACAGAGTGTATAATATATATTTATATATTTATTAATTTGCATTGTCTTTTATTCTTGTTGTTGTTTTTGTGTTGCAGAATCACGGAGGAGAACTTTTGGCGCAATTATTTTTACCGTGTATCGCTCATCTGCCAGGCGGCCGAGCTGGGCACACTAGGCTCTGACGGGTCCGGTTCCCTGGTGCAGCAGGGCTCGACGGAGGAGGCGGCGGCCCAAGGCAATTAAGTTTATGTTATATAAATGATACCTCTCCTAGCTATAAATCCATGTTCTTCATTATATTCCGTATTGTTACATAATGATGATGATGATGACGAAGGTGTTGAAAAAAGGGCAACCGCCGAAATAAAAAGAAAAAAAGAGAATAATTATTATTAAAACTAAACATACAAAAAACATATAATGTGGGCCGACGACAAGCTGAAGCAAAGAGAAGATGAAGAAGTTTATTATTATTATAATTGCAAATATGTATTTAATTTATCTATAATTTCTGTTCATTACTCAATGTATTTAAATTTATTGAGAAGAAAATAAATATAATAAACCTAATTATAACAATAATATTAATTATTAAATTGAATTTGTAAAATAAGAATCTATATGTATTTAAACAAACAAACAGAAGAAGAAGAAGAAGATGAAAAAAAAAAAAAAAACAAAAGAAACAAAAACCAGAGCGAGAGAAGATAACGATAATAAAAAATAAATAAAACACTGTTAATTCTATGAGGAGAAATTGGGCGTGTGTTTTATTTAGACCTAATTTGAATTATAAAGCTTTCATTTGCGGGCGGGCGATGGTGGTGCGGGTTGTTTCCAGCCAGGCAGCCTCACACACACAGAGCCACACACACAGTGAAAATGTAAATTTTTGTGAAAATTCGTTATAAATTCCTGTTAAGCTTATTGTAATATATTGAGTTGATAAATATAGAAAATGGAGCAAACCAGAGGCGTTTCATTGGCATGATGACGGTTGCAAAGATGGTCCTTTCAAGTGTTTCCTAAGGATTTTACGGTTTTCAATCAAGAGGCGTTGATTTGTATTTCCTTTGTTGGGTTTTTTTAAATTGAAATCAGCTGTTTAAATAAATAACGTTGCTTTGTCAAATTTATTTTTAACGTTTTAGACAATGAAGTAATCGATTTTAGTAAGGGATGCTGCGGATACGGATTTTTCAAGACTTGCATCCGGAGATATTTGACATTTTATGTTAAAAGCATTTAAAAAGCCTTTTTATTATTGCAAAAATAACTCAAGTTATTTTTAATAACTTTATTGAAAAACAAATAATCAAATATTAAACTGGTCCATTGTGATGGTAGTATGAGAATAAATAAGTCTCTTAGTTGTATGTCGCTTTAATTTCAAAAAGAATATTTATGTAGGATTGAGGGAATGATTATAGAAGAAGAGTCCCTGGCGAAGCGAGTAATTTGAGGTTAGATGTGGTTTAACGATGAAAAGAGATTGAAGTTGAGTTTTGTGAAATCTCTATTATTTTCTTAAATAAATACGGAATTAATATTCAAAACTGGTACTCATAATCCCATGTCATTTTCTACATTTATTTGTTTTCAAAATTACCCTAAATGTTTAAATTTCAATCAAATTGGATTAGTGGTTTTGTTTTAATCGAGTATGACAGCGAGAGTTTTGGCAGCGTTACAAAAATGGAGAAAGAGCAATATCGCTAGGAGACTCGAATCTTGATTTTGGAAGAGAATTCACTAAGCAAAATCAATGATGATTCTCAAGAAAATCTTGTCAATGATTAGTAATTTTCAAATTCCACTTAGCAAGTTCCATAGTCGTTCCATGTCTGTAAACGGCTCCGATGAAGAAGGATAAAGTGAAAAAAATCAAGAACTTCGAGAAATCTGTTCGCGCAAGGCGTGCCGCGTTTTCTCACTTTTGCAACAAACATCCCATTGAAACTATGTCGTAGAAATGTTTGCTGCTCTTTTTTCATTATTTTGGGATTGTTGACGAGTTAGCTAAAAACGGATGCTTTTTTATGGGGTTTGTGAGATACGATCCATTGCCGTATTTTAAAATTGACTAATAGGTTAACAAGGCTTTACTATACCAAAATTTTAGAATCGACGATATATTACAGATTAAAACGACTACATTTAGCGAAAAAAAGTTGCACTTTTGTCATGTATTCACCGTTTCACACCACTTCTGTTGTCATGACCAAATTAGTCAAATACGAACTGGTGATCAATCGTCTTTATTCATTAGATTTGACCTAGTACGACTATTTCCAGCATCCAAACTTGATAAAGTCACACGGTGGATTCAAATGTAAGACGAGTTAAAAGTTTGTGCAATTCCGTATCGAAAAATAGACTTTTCTTAGCGCAAATTGGTTTTGTAATGGTTGTGGTTGCATAATTAATTATTAATAATAATCGAATGAATGATATTTTTTTCAGAATTACACAAAATAGTGTTCGATGCACATGTGAAATCGGTTATTACAGCACTCATTTACCTAACTAACTCTCTGCGCTCGTCAAAATACATGGTAAATTCGTGCAGTAATAATCTTTATTTCACTATTGTATCGAAATATACTATTAACATGGTGGCGATAAACTATAAACCAGAAAACTATTATTTTTTTGTGTTAAAATATAAAGTTTTATAAATCTCTATCTTCTTGAGATAGACACAGTTACTTTTGTAACATAATGCAGCATCTGAAAAACTGCCATACAAGAAGTCGGAGTTGAATATTTATTTTGTTACATTCAAGGATGGTTCCCTAGAAAATCTCAAAATCTAGTCTAAACAGGGTTTTAAATTAAAAATCCAATTTGAGAAATTAAACTAGTTTTTTACTTTTTTTTTTTTTTTTAAAAAAAATGAAAAGTTAAATTGTTTTTTCAGTGAATGTGATACTCGTAGTACCCTAATTGGTTTTTTTTTGAAAATTTGCAGACACAAAAACTTATTACACAGAATCTAGGAGGTCTAGATTGTTCAATTCATTTGTATGAATTCGGCCTGAATTTGATGTGGAATCCTTAAAGTGTTCCAAGCATTTGGCATTAAAATGTAGAACGGATATTTTTTTGGCTTTATAAAAACTGACTTTAAAGATTAAACCCTTGTATCAAAAACAGTTTTATAGTATTACCATACTTGAATATGGTTTCGAAATTGATTAATTCATTGGAATTGTTGATTTGGAAAGAACCAAATAATGACAGAACATTAATCTCTTTTTTCTCAAGAAATGAGAAATTTAATATTATCCTTTACATTAATAATTAATTAGAAAACCTTTTTGTACATTTTCTATTTACTGAATAAATTTGTCTTTAATTCTGTTTCAGCACAATTTGGAAATGTTTCAAAATTATTTTTATATATTTCAGCAAAAATTAAAATGAAATTTATACTTTACCAAGCAAATCCTAAAGGAGTTGCCTGGTGGGTGTATAATGTATGAGGTGTGGCGAAAGCTTATAAAATAAATAATCAAAGAATGCAAAATTTTTATTTACGAGTATGTAGCATAAATTTCCAGAAACATAAATAGAACAAGAAGACACCGTTTATGAAACACACGTTATAATTATTAACAGAAGTGTAATCTTTACTTGCTTATAACATTCTTTTTTCATTTTATTCGAAAAAATAATTTGTTTGGTTCCGTATGGAAAAGAACGCAAATTGGTTCTGTAATGGTTTACTTTACAGCACAGAGTGCGGTAATATTTCAAAATTTGCACGCAAATAGTCACCAATTTAATGAAATCACATATTGTTGTCATAAACCCATTCTTTATAAATTTGTTATTTAAAGACTTAAATTGAAAATACAATCGATAAAATTTATTAGAATGAGATGGGAATGTTTCTATCTATCTCCAATCATTTCAGATTTATTTAAGTGGTGATTCTCCCTCTAATTTGATTAGATTGTGTCTTACTTGTTCCACAATTTGAAAAAAAACTGTTGCGAACATTGTTATTAGTAATTATCGATTAACTGGTATTTTTTCAGAATTACACAAAATAACGTTCGATACACATGTGAAATCTGTTATTATAGCACTCATTTACCTATTTTAACTCGCTGTGCTCGTCAAAGTACATGATAAATTCGTGATGTACCTCTATTTCACCACTTGTATCAATATATACTATTTCAATATTTTACTCTTTATGTTAGTAGGTATCAACAAATAATTTTTATATTTAGAGTTCTCGATCCATTTTTTGATTTTCTTTTAGTTTCTGTTACATATTTTACGGTCCGCAAATTGAACTTTAATTGGATTGGTACCGGGCCGGCAAATTGAGGACAGATAACGGGACAACATAAATATTATTAATGGACAAATGCCCAAATTTGCTGTGTAATAAGTTCAATTTCTGTTGTAAATTCTTGTGTACGAACAGCAAATGTAAGATAAATCGTAAATTTTATATATTATTTTGACTAATTGTATTGTTTTTAAAGCTTTTAATAA
>JXOV01022490.1:0-39183 GCA_001014945.1 Clogmia albipunctata
TTTTAAGCTACAAAAATGCATAAACTAAATTATATAACTGTATGAATTTTAATTCTAATTATATCTAAACCAAATTATTCAAGTTATATCAATCTCAAATGACTAGAAACTTGTCATCGATGAAAGTAATCTTGTTAAATTTACAGAGATTCTGAAAAGTATTTGCTAAGTTAAATTGGCATAAAGTTAGTTGCCTTTCTTAGAAATGAATTATTAAACATACTCATATATTAGGAGTTTTCTAGTGATAATTTTTGGTTGTTACCCAAACTCAAGCTTTAATTAACAACTTCTTTCTAATGAGTACTACAAACCACAACTGTAAAAATGTCGTTCTAAAATTTCTTTGGAAACTTCAGCTCATCCTTGACCACAGCTATGTTCCCATACATTAATGATTCATCGTTAAACGAATCTCTTTTTTCTTTCTTCAGCGAAACTCTATCGATTCATCGATTAACTTGATTGCGGTTTTCACGCTATCGGAAATGACTTTAAGCCACACTTAACCTCGACCGTTGTGAACCAACTCTGGTACTCTATTTCTCTTTCATCCATTTTTAACTTTTTACCAAACGATTCTAGCCAGTTTAGTGCACAGTAATGTGATTAAAAGTGCGCCCCATTGTCTAAATTCTGACCCAATTTCCTCAATTCTCAGCCCTGCCTCCTACTCATTCCTCCTCCCTCCTAAAGCTGTTAAATAATTAATGCCATTCAAGTCATAATCAGGGAAAGGATTTGTTCCAAAAGCCAAACACAAATTATTAAATCAAGTGCTGCACGATTGCCCTGGCCATGATATAATGACGAGACTGTCATTCTGTTTACGTCCTCCTTCTCCTCCTCCTCCTCCTAACCCGAATATTATTACGAGTCTCTGGCATGGCTCTTGGATTCAATTTATAATCAGTGCGGCGACACCCGGGAAATTAAGATCGGTGCTTAATGAGCAGAATGGATTTAGACAAGTGGATGTGGGGATGGTGAAGAATGAATGGTGTGGAGAGATAGTTAGATTATTGTGACCGCCGCCACCGCCCGACAATCACAGTCTCACTACAATAAACTGTTTCTTCAAGACATTACACACCAAACTGTTCGTTTATTGACACTTTTATCTATTGTTAGTCGAACAACTTAGAGACAAATGTTTACTCATCAGGTCATCGTTCTTTATGTGCGAGAATAGGGACGCTTTGAATTTAGAACAAATGTATAAATGGCATTACGTTTACGACCATGGAATTTAAGGAAATTATATTTAATGCATTGACATGACAAAACAAGAAAATTAATTAATCATCATTTATTGTTTCGTGCAAAGAAGGTCTTTTCAAATAGCTTTTAAATAGCTACAATTTAGATTTTGCAAAATATTTAAGATTTATTGAAATTCTGAAACCACCATAAGGTTTTAAATGGAATTAATTTGTTAAATTCTTCTTTTTAGATTTAGAACCGTTTCCAGTTTACCCATTTTCTTTCAACTGACAATTGAATATATATCAAGACCACAAACTAATTGCAATGTTGTGATTAGATTCCAGCCCACATGATTCTGTATAATTCATTCCTTTCTTCGGTATCCAATTTTCAATGGATTGGTCAGGGGATGTATTGCTTAATTTTCTTGTTACTCTCTTGTGTGAGAAATCGTTTCAAAGTGATGAGTTTTCTCTGATAAATTTTCTTCTCTAGTCGAAGCAATATTTTTCGGAAACCTATTCTTTTCTAATTCACAAATCATTTGCGATAATGTGATTAGTATCAAGCACAACTGATTCTGTATGCATTAATAGGTTTTAGCTAACGAAACGGAACATACATCAACAAAGAGATCATAATTTTTTTCTTCTTTTTCTATCCTTACAATAGCACTTAAATATTAGAAGAAAGATCAAGTTATTTCTCTATGTGTGTACTTCCCATTTAAGCTTATAAAAACTACCCAAAGGGTGACTAAGACTATTCAATTATATTTATGATATCCATTTTAGGATACTTTTTAGTATATAGCTAAAGAGAGCCATTTCATTTGAATATAATGTGTTCAAATACCAAACCATAATCAATCAAATTAATACCATTGACCTGAATGAGTAAAGGTCAATCGGTATATTTTAAAATCATTTTACATGATTTCAAATAGTTAAAGCATAAATTTGATGCAAAATGATAATTTTCAGTCCATGATAGAAAACGATAACAATTAATCAAATTGAAATTAGTTTGTGTTATGTTTAAGCTCAGGTAATTTTAGCTTTAACCTCATTTGCTCTAATAACATGAGAATTCACACCCTAAAATTAAACACAATAATTTTCATCATAATAATTACAATTTGTACTAATAACATTTATGAATATTCAGCAAAAAAGTAATAAACAATTACATCCACCCTGATCAGTCTCGTCATTTAAACCAGCCAATAAATTATGCTGTTTATATGTCGCAAATTACAAGAAGATAATAACATCTCATGATTTATTTACAACGCTATAAATGCAACGTAATTTAATTCAATATAAAAATGCTGCATTGATCAAAAGAAATAAAAAATGTGATGAATGAGACACTTTGAAATTAACATTAATAAACGCCTTCGTGTCAATGGGATTTAAGTTATAAAACTTTAAAGGATAAAATAACACAATTTAGAAATTTCTTTAGAAGTTCAAAGTTGAAAAAGAAATTAATGACTTTATTTGTAGAAATTTATAATTCTATAGAAAAGGGTAATTTAGTCCATACAGATTTTTCTATTTATAGAAAGAGGCGGCTGGCTTTCATTAAAATACATTGATAAAACTTGGAAAACTCAGGAACTAAATTCTACAAATTGCAAGGGCTAATTAAGAAATGTTAGTTACATCCACATACGATAGCTCGTCTGTATGTATATGATCGTTGAGTTAAAAATGCCTAGTGTAATGAGTGTTTTAAAAATTTCTTTCTAATAATACTTATCGAATGTGTTTTATACAAAAAACTTATGTATGTTTTAAAACAAATTAACATAAAAGTTGTTAGAGAAATTATTATATATCAATTTATCCTAGAGAATAAAGACACTAGCACTTATTTATATTAGATTTTATTTGTCCTAAAATTAAAACAAAGAAAATCTTCTCATTAAAGATAATGTATTAATTCGAAAGAAATATACGCTGCAATACAAATCTCCATGGAAATTATAATTGCCCTTTAGAACCTCTTAAATTACGGTTGAAAATTCTATGGTAAATGAATTTGAGAGTTCTTTTGATCAAACAAATATAACCTTCCACGGTTTCAAAGATTGAGTTTAACAACCTCGCAAAATAGTCCTTTATCAAGAAAAAATTATTTTGCATACCAAATTGCCAATCCTTTTCATTTTCCTATAAAAATATAACATTCATATATGAATTCGTTTTTCTAACAGTAAATTTAAATAAATCAACTTTTTACAATCAACGTGTGCAAGGAATTCCACAACAGCCAAGCCACATGTCTCCTAAAGGTTTGTCTACGCAAGAAAGACCTTGTTTTATAAAAATAGTCAGTTATTCACACTGGTATTTAATGATGTCTTCTTTAACAAGTCGTATTATTCAAATTCCGTACAGCAGAAAATTCAATTCGCCAGTTTTGTGGAGCGCATAATTGTTGTCCTATCCGAAATATCTAGTAAACAACATTCTAATTTATATCAATAGAATTATCAGCACAACAAAGTGCTTGCTTTTCCCAACAACACAAACACCATTTGATTTGTTGACCAATTAACCAAATTTGTGTCGCTTTGTACCAGCATAGCACAACTTGTGCAAATGAATGAATTGGTGTGTTCTATTTTTGGCGGTCTAAAAACCCCTCTAAAAACCTCTCGTCTCCATACCATTTATATAAATTTGGATTGCATTTGCTTGCTCTCCAAATTCGCGCACAAATTCTTTTCTATATTGTTTTCTTTTAACTGTGTATAAATTATTGTTTTTGTTAAACACTGCAAATTTGCAATGGTTATAAAGCAGCTCTATATATAAATTCCTTCTATTCGCGCCACCACCAAAGCCAACAAGTTGAATTGCCATTTCAGATAATCATTCCTCAGGTTTCCATCCATCCAACCAACAACCACAATTCCAATCCAATTTTCCAGCTCCGCACAATTTAATATTTACCGGTTTTCTCTCCACTATAGAGAGTAGTCGAGTATTCGTCTCAAACGAAAGAAAGACCCGATCGATCAATTCACCATTCAACTATGATTCAACCATCCATCCATCCCTCTCCTCCGCCCAACAATTATACGAAGCCACACACGCGTTTAGAGCGAGTATAATAACAGAGATCCAGACCAGACCAAAACGGTTTAATGCCCAATTGGGCCCAATAGACCAAACCAAAGACCAACAGATTGATACGCCGCCAATACTACTTGAACGACGGTGGTGGAACGACAAAGAAAATTCATGGCCTGGAAGGAAGGCAATGATAATAACTTCTCAAGTAATTGAATAGAACTGGGCAACAATATATAAATATACACTAAATTATCCTAATTCATTGATGGCCCTCTTTTCTCTGTCCAGTATCCACTTAATATAGATAATAATAACAACAATTACCCACTTGATGAGCAAATATTTGGACGTCTTTTAGCATTTTTATGGCTTAAATACATGGCATTTTGACAACGTCAGCTTTAATACTAATATTCAAAAACCTGCCTTTTTTAAAGTAAAAGCCGTAATCGTATCAATCTTACTTTAACTTTCAAGTAAAGTTCATGTTGTTCTTATTACGTACCAACTTTGACAAATCTCAACACAAAAGCTCATGTGTTAGGCAAATGTCATAAAGTTGGACTAATGTTCTAGTAAATAGACATTAGCCAGAACATTGATTGAAAACAATCAAACTTGAAATAACGTGAAAATCATTAGGGAACACAAACAAATTATACTTAAGCTTAGTCTATATCAATGTCATTTTAATACGATATTAAATCGAATAGTATGATAATTAATTTATACATGACATTTATTACAATTTGAATTTGTTCTTGTAATCTTCATTTATCGATTTCATACCATTAAACTTCCAATACAATTGACCATATATTTTAAAGACAAACCCAAATTGAAGACATTTTAAAAGTTAATTAAGATATAATTCGCCTTGTTATCATTGATTAATCATTTGGCAACATAAAACCAAGTCTTAAATCCAATGAAAACATGTTATGTTGGATTACCTACCGACCAGAACACACACAATACATGAACACCTACACTAAATGGTATTTCTCATACAATAAGAAGAAATACTGTAATAAGAAGACCTAAACATTGAAGTGTATTGTATGCTTTTTGCATGTCAAGCTCCCAACAAACGAGTAGTCAAAGGAAAACTCTAGACATGCTACAGATCCCAAACAATGGGATTAAATGATATTTTGTGTATTAGGCTGATACCTGAAACCCGAGGGATTATAAGGGTAACGGATAAATTTTCAACGCACTCCATTTAAAAAAAATACCCTTAAAAATCACAATGTAAAGGATATTAAAACACACTTAAAATCCCATTGTAATAATTAATTAATATATCCAGAAATCTTCATAGTTTATTACCTTCTACACTTTAAATCTTTAATATCGATTAAGCATAAAAGCAAACGTGCCAGATGATTCATCAATCAAAAACGAAATATGTTACATATTTGTGAACTTTTGAAAACCACCATCATTTATTTGAATCAATATTGAACTAATAAGTGATCATTAGTTGCATATATAAATTTGTCTTGCCATTGCAATTTTTCAACAAAAAAAGGTTTTTATTAATTACTTTTAAAGACAAACCCCAACTTCAACACAAATGCTATTCTTGAAACTTGACATATTTATTATTTAGAATAGTTCTCAAATCAAAATATTTGTCTTAAACTGAGATATGTCAGATAAATATTATGCTCAAATTATTCGAAAACAATTTCCATCTTGAAATATGATAATGTGCAAAACTAGTCCATTGCTATTAAATGACTATCTAATTCAATATTCATGTCCATCCATTATCTATCAATGATATTGACTTCTAAATGATTGGCATTCTTTTATATTATACTCTATTATTTCATATTTATTATGAATCGGAAGAAATGGCTTGAATACCTCATTTGAATAACGATTAATTTGTTTTCAATTGCTAATAATAGCATTTTAGTATAATACTTTGTTTATTTTGTAGCATCTTATTGACTACTTCCAGAGAGAAAGAAAATTAATTTCATTGATGTTTAGAATATAAATGATCAAAACAGAGGCATATTTAGACGACGCTCCTTTTAGAAGAACTAGGTTATAAATAACTAACAAATATCTATACAGAATTTAACAATTTAGACAAAATGGAGAAATTATAATGTCTAATATAATAAACAGACATTGACATTGATTAATTGATCAAATTCAAAGCTTAAATTTAGATAAGATTGTGTAGAGAAGAGATGTTAACTATAACAAAATTATACGGAAAGCCTGGCTAAATTTCCAAAAAGTCCAAATACCTCCCTTAATAAATGGAAATTAAAATAGTTTTGACAAGTAGGGGTTTGTTTGAAATTGAAACAAATGATTTCCCTGGAAGAACAATGCCCAACTTTTATCTTTAGGCAAAATAATCAATTATAATGGAATTAATTGCCAATTTGTGATGTACAAGTAAAACAGCAATTACGATAATAAAGCGTTTATGTAAACAAATAATCAAATTAGCAGATGATTTATAACTTTCACAGAATAGCGCAGCTATCTTTCAGTAAAATTTCACGATTTTTAAGCCTATGAATGTTCGCTTCCGGTAAAGAATATGGCCCTAATTATCACACCTTAATTAATTAATCACTACTCGAGCCTCGAGTCATAAACGTTAAAAGCCTATACAAACTTGAGTAGTATCTAATATCTCTCTTTTCAAAGACGCACACTAATTGATGAGAATATTGTTTTGAGAAGAAGTATTCTATTGAACCAAACTCGCATTTGGGATCGATCCCAGTTAGTTCTTTGGAAAATGGAAATTGAGGCAGAGCCGCAAGGAATTATTCAATTAACAGCCTATATTGTCCTATTCATGGGAACAGGCAGAAAGAGATAGAGAACGACGAAAGAAAGTTGGGCTTGTGGAATAAAGTCGAGATAATCGGGTAAAGATAAAATTTAATCGGTAAATATTGTTCTAAAACAGGAGAATAAACAATCAATTACCGGGAAAATTTATTTCTCTGTTGTTAAGATCAAGCATCAGCGCCAAGTAACACTTCAGAGTTGTTGGCCAGGCAGTGAAGGGAACGAAGAAGAGAAGGAGGAGGACACAGAGTTGGGGAGGTTGTTAAGCTGTGCTGTGGAGAAAGGCGCGTGTTTCAGGTGTTGTATTTCGAATCAAGGGCACGAGTTTGATTTATAGACTCTGCCCCATGTCCTCTTTCTAAATTCAATGTAACCTAAGCCCTTGATTTACTTTAAGAAATCATATTTCCTTTCTAAGAACTATTCACCTGACAAATTGCCAATTTTATTCTGCTCTGATCGAGAATGAATGACCAACCTTTTGAGGTCAGAGAGTTTGGAGAATTTCCTGGATTTGAATAGGAATTTGTGGTTACTTCCTGTCATCTGCAAGTTTTAGTCGTAAATCTTTGAGGTTTACAATTGCCATATTTAAATTTCCCTTCTATTCTAGAAGAGAGCATAGAACAAGAGACGTATGTAGTTGTATAGTCAAATAAATATGCCAGAAAGCATAAAAAATCAATTGGTGGAGGAGAGGAAGCCCTCCTTATTTACGGAACACGAATCCCTCCAGAGACACACAAACTTTCCTCTTTCGCCATTTCCTCGCTAAAAACATCACACCACTGCAATAATTTTCCCATCTACTGGCAAATTAATTTCATTTCCTAGTTCCTGTACAGAGCGAGCTCCACCACGCTTGTCTCCTCTCCTGGCCCCCGTGTTTACTCTCCATATTTGCCAGCCAGAGCCTTAACTTTTGTTTTAGTACATATATAATTTTCCTTGTTTATTATTTCATCTCAAAATAAATACGTGTGTGCACTATACATATTTAAATGAAGGTGCGCCTGGGGAACAGGCAGCAGGCAAAAGAACAAAAAAACGGAAGATGAAATTACCGATTAAAGACGAACGTAGTAATCCATGTTTAATCCGAATCGCAGAGGGCTGATCTGTTTTTGACGGGGGCCCACTTCAAAAGTGGATTGCGTCCTCCTCTCCCGTTTTTTCAGCGCAGCAGCTCTATTAATCCACAGAATTGATTATTCGATAATCCACTTTTTGCACTACTATTCTAAATTACACTCTATTTTATTATACACACAATCATCGACTGCATAAAACTTAACACTCACACATTTTCGGTGCTTTTAGCAATAATAATATTGTTTTAAAGAATGTTTAAATTTTGTTTTTCCTTTTTGCCTACTACAAATATCTCCTCTCGTGTATATTCTATTCTTCTCTCCAGCCGCCGTTTTTATTACTGCTGTACCTGAATTCGTGTCGTCGTCTTTTCTCTCTCTCCTCTCCGCACGGTCAAAATTCTATACCTTTCACATTGCAGCTTTGTTGCACAATAAAACACACTCTTTTTGTTGTTTCTTCTCTATGATGATGATTTTTTGGGGTACAACACAATTTAAAATTGCACAAACACACACACTATCAACCACCCCCAAAACGAAGCACCTCTAATTAAACCGCATTTTCCAACGGTAATGTGTGGATATTTAAAAATGAAAACACAGCCCGCCGAACAAAGAAGTTAATTTTCTCATAACAACTCCTCTTGTTCTCTTCCATGAAATTTTTTCTGGTCACACCAACACACCTATACTTTTTCACGTTTTTACACGACCCAACAACAACACAAAATGGTTGCCGAATTCTTCACCCACCAACACCACTTCAGACCTGGAGATTCTTTTCAAACGCCGATTTTCAGCTAAAAGACCTATTTTAATTGACTTATCACATCACAATTGCACAAACCAATTACAAATCAACGATTGGCGACATTTTCACAGGTCGTTTCATTGATTTTTCCACTTTTATTCGCCATTGAATTTTTCCACTCTCTTTTCAATAAAAACACTTTACAACCTGCCGAATATAGGGGAAACTATGTGGGGCTCACTTGTAAAGTCCTTGCACAATGGAATTTATGGACGAATTCGGTGAGGTTCCGATTTAATTCGATTTTTTAACTTTTTCTCTTTTGAAAAAGAAGAACCAACTTCTCTTCGCCTTCGTTTATTATTATTTTTCGTATTTTAATTCAAAATAGTCCGTTCAACGGTTTATTCTTTGAATTTGACAGTTGGTTGCCGAAATTTTGTTGTTGTACCATTCGCTAATGCCGACAGCGCAAAATCTTTGGAATCGGGGGTAATCAGATTTGTCCAACTCTTGCCAAAAAAGAAACGGTTTTTCCAACTTTGATTAGAAAATTCGGAAACAAAATGGTAACTTCAACCAAAATTTCGAACAAACCATCATCTGTAATAAAAATTGTATGAGATTGATTCTAGGCTTGCCAATGACTGGGGAAAGACTCATATTAAATTCAACAACAATTTTGTTTAACATAACCTGCTATGGATATTTAGAATATGCTCATCACTGGCTATATCAAGATACTTAAATCTCCATGTTGTCTTGGGACAGAGGTAATTATTTTAAGATAATTGCTTATCATTTTTTATGATAAAAATTCTGGAAAATCACAATATTTCATTTTTTCTTTTTCAGATCCAAACCTGTAGTTAATTTCACAATAAAAATAATTTTTTTTATTAAATGTATTTATTTATTTAACTCCAAATTCGCCTTTGGCAAATACTTTTACATTTCGTTCATTAACTTTATACAAAAATGTTTTTTCCTCAATGGTCTGTAACAAATTATCTGGTACCGAAATTTTCTTTTGGACGTTAATTTTTCCATCAACCTCTCTAAATATTCCAGATTTGAGAGATTGGACATTGAGTATCACATTTGAAGAATCCTCCAAATTATTCGTTACCACAGGCATCACGTCCGAACAGTTCATTTTTAGTATTAATGAAGACTTTTCTGTTCTATTCTTTACAATTTCCATTAACATTTTACAAAATGTAATAACTAAATCCTCCTTTTCACAGAATAAATTCAACACAGAAATATCATCTAAAATTACTATAACATCATCTGAAGATGGAATTTCCTCTATTATGGATTTAATTTCATTAAAAATAACGCTTAAATCAATGTTAGCAAGAGAATTGTTGTCATCAACTATTTCTTCGAGGATATTTACTGGAATAACTCGTCTTTTCTCGAGACTGTGATTCAGGCTGTATCCTATTCGAATTCCCGCATTATTGTAGTGGTCAAATGTATGGTGAATGCAAACCAAAACGATTTTTGTTTGTGTTATTTTTAATTGATGCCCAATTAAGGAACTAATTAAGAAACTCGAGTCCACATTTCCCGACTCTGGAATGAAGACAACCCTGGGTAAGAATTTCTCGTTCAGTCCGCACGAAAGTAGCACAGATGCAGCCATTTCTATAATTAAAAATAGTTTATGATTAGTCTAAAATCTCAGACAAAACAAATAAATTCAATCAAGTTCAAAATTACAAAATTAATTTGTTTGTTACAAAATCAAGCATACAACACTCGTAACTTTGTGTCAGTTTTATGACTCTGATAGTCATTATCTCTATTTCAATGTATCAATATCAACGAATTCCTCAATGATAGTCACTAGTCGGAATATAAAAAATGGTATTTTTGGATGAGATTCTCGTGAGATCGTTATTGCCATGTGACTGATACGTCATTTTAATCAGTTTAAAAATAAAACCATCATGAGATGATTTTTGTAATTTTATGAATGAATTAGAAGAAATTTCCGCCATTTTAAACTTCAATTCCTTATATCCTTTGTATTTCATGTTCAAATTAGAAATTAAATACAAGGGTTGTTTTAAGCCATGAGCAAAGCGAGTGCCTTAAAGAAGGCCCGAGTGTTTAATAATGCTTATCGACCGTGTTTTATATTTTATGCATTTTTAAATAAATTAACACAAAATCTTAAAAATTCTTTGAATTTCTGTAAAAATACATGTTGCAGCCTCTATGATAAACTACAATAAGACATGGTTCATAAGTTCTCTGATAGATAGCTTATTTTATTTTACACTAACAAATCACAGTTAAACCACGCCCTTCAAAACTGACGACCATATCAATTTAATAGTTTTTTTTACGGAGGTCACACTTTAATAATAAAGAAAAAGCACTTGTGCTATAATAACGACTTTGACAGAGCAAAATTNAAAAAATAGTTATTTGTAGTAC
The DNA here is from genome assembly GCA_001014945.1 of Clogmia albipunctata. Classification (NCBI taxonomy): domain Eukaryota; kingdom Metazoa; phylum Arthropoda; class Insecta; order Diptera; family Psychodidae; genus Clogmia; species Clogmia albipunctata. The sequence goes on from JXOV01022490.1 coordinate 11,421, forward strand.
AAGGGTGTAAAATAAGCCACTAAAAATTAATAGAAATTTCGTTAAATTTCTAGAAAATGCAAAAAGTGTAAACAACCCTTTACTTAAATAATCAGTACGACCATATGACCCGTTTTGTAATTAGATTAGAAATATTTTCTTCTTGGGTTGTGTTTGGATTTAGAGACTTACAAGTATTTCATCATAGTTATTTAAACAACGTGTAGGAAAAATGANTGTGAAACATTCGAGCCGAAGGCGCGTGTTTAATCGTTTTCGAGTTAAAACACAGGACTTTATACACGAGCAGTAAATAACGTTTTTTGCACTCCACTCATGAGCACTGAAATTTTTACAATTTACAATTAAATTTCATTATTTACAAGGAAAATTTAAAAATTGACATGTTTCACAAATGTTTCAATCACAATCTTAACTTGTAAAGTGACCGCAACAATGGCGACCAAATTTTGACTTTAAGACCAATTTCTAGGATAGTTTATGACATTTTTTTTCACTAGTGAAATAAAAATTCAAAATTTTCAATGAGTGCCATAAAGTGAAACATTAAGAAACTCAAATGGATATCGAAAACCGTATATTTCGATACGGGAGTGTAAAAAATCTTTTTGCAATCCCATATAGTTAATGTATGCTTTTTGACATTGATTTGAGTTTTGTTAATTTTTTTTATTATGCTATATTCGTGTGTAAAATACGATCTTTAACTCAGAAACACGATGAAGAACTCGTCTTACAGCTTGTATTTCATTTATTTATTTATTCACCGGAGAAAAAAGTGACACAACTAAAACATTCCATAAATCTAATAAAGTTTTCGCAAAAAATACTTTTTATATATGATATTCACTACTTTATATTGAAAAAAAGGAAATAATTTATTAAGTACATATAAAACATTCCAAACAAACATTTTCGCACACTTGTTATTATTTATTAATTGTTATTGAAGAAAAAATCGATAAATGCGATTGAAAATGAAGGTGATTATCGATGTTGTTTTTTATAACATCAATCAAATTTGTTATTTTTATCTAGAGTCCATTTTAAGCTGCAATTTGATATCAAACTTGCAATTTGGAAATCAGACCACTTTCATTCCGGCACATAACTTTGAAATATTAAAATTAAGCCAAATATATTTGATTAAAAATTTAATTTTTAAACTCGTTTTCATTACAGTAAATGAATTATTTAATTTTTGCTATAAATGGCGTAGTACGAAGTTTTAGAAACGTTATCTACATTTCTCTGACAAAAAACCATTCATTTAATCATGTTCTATTGGTTTGATGTAAACAACTTATTTTAGAAGATTACATAAAGGCATTCAATTATATCACTATTAGCTTAATATAATAACAATTATGAGTTTATTTTAATATATAAGTGTAAATTACGTATTTTTAATTTAAATAATTTTATTCCAAAAATAAACACCTAAAATATTAATGAACGTTAACTTAAAAAATACACACCAATAAAGAAATTTCATCACTTAAAATTTGCATTGCTAAAATATCACAATAATTAAAGAAATTTCGATAGATTTCATCATACAAAATTTGAAATTTGGCAAAAAAAGTTCTTAAACAGCCATTTTTTATTACTTTACACACATGTGTTAAAAATTTCATTTCACACAATGTCAAAGATAAAAATACAATTAGAGAGTAATAAAGGGCTTTAGAATCGATTCACCGACAGATTTGTTGACCCATAAAATTAAAAATAGATACCGAGGAACTGGAGTACATTTTACCTCACGTCGCTTTCCGTTAAATTGGGGAAAATTGTTCATTTACATGAATGAAAATCAGCACGAGTTGTTGACGTCATTGACGAGTTTTCTCAAATTTAACAATGTTTCCACTGATAGGCACTTTCCAAATCACTTTTATTTATGTAACTAAATTCTGGTTGACGAGGAGTAAGGCTCAATTCAATATTAAATACATAACTCTAGACTTGGTTCAAGGTTTTGTTGGTTTTTTGTGCTGTGTGGCGCGCGCGAAATCGTGGAATCGGTCAGCTAGCTCAGTCAGTTTTTTGTAGTCCACCAGAGCAAATTACCTCCTTTCATATTAGTTTTAATTTTAAAAAATATTTAAGAGATTTTAGTGAATTCCTCCACAAAAAATCAAGGTTAATAATTGTTTAGGGGTGTAAAAAGGCTTTAAAAAGCTCAATATCTATTTAATTCAATAGTAAACAAGTGCTGAGTAATTAATCAAGGGCTATTACTGGAATCATTACAATTATACAATTCGCGATTAGTGATAAGATATTACAAACCTGATTAAATTCGCCACAAAGTGATGTTCTGCAAACAATTAAAGTGTCCGGTTGCTAAGCTGATAAATACGTCAGCTAGTGTTGATTTAAGGGAGTTTGGTCAATCTATTTGAAGTTAATCTAATTTGTTGCTAATTTCAAGACCACGAGTTTTTTTCGCAACCAAAACAAATCACAACACATAACTCGGTTCAATGATAATACACAAAAGGGGTGTGTGCGATGAACGTGAATTGATAATAACACCTTGTTTACGCGACTAATTCACATTGTGCGATTGGACAATGTTGGTCCAGATGATGTTTTTTTAATAAGTTTTTTATTTCTTGTTTTCTTAGTGTTAAAATGAGCGATAAAACGAAACGGGTATCGAAATGGTATTTCGGAGGACTTGCCAGCGCTGGAGCAGCCTGCTTCACTCATCCCTTAGATTTATTAAAGGTATGTTTTTTATTTTATTAAATTGTTTTTGGCCATTCTAACTTTTTTTATTCCAATTTTCTTTAAGGTCACGCTCCAAACTCAACAGGAAGGTGAGTTATGTAACCTTTGTTGATCAAATTATGTTTTTTTCAATACAAGTTCTACCTAATTAATTATTAATATGATTAAAAATTATATTTTTATTGATTTTTCTTTAATCCTCCTCCTTCTTTTTAGGCAAGTTGTCCATAGTCCAGTTAACGGGTAAAGTAATTAGAGACCAGGGCTTTTTTGCTCTGTACAATGGCATTTCGGCGTCCCTCCTTCGACAATTGACTTATTCAACCACCAGATTCGGGTTTTATGAAGTCGGAAAACAAGCAATGGGAAAGCAATTAAGCGATGCTGGCTTTCTAGGAACTGTCCTCCTTGCCGGCTCTTCAGGAGCAATTGGAGGCTTTATTGGCACTCCAGCTGATATGGTCAATGTTAGAATGCAGAACGATGTTAAACTACCACCTGAATCTCGAAGAAAGTGAGTATGAATTTATTTAATATTGAATTATAGTGTTATTTTAGAATTGTATCTTTCTGCAATATTTTTTAATAGTTTTTTATATGAATTTAACTTTTGAAATATCGAATGTATGAATTATAAAATAGCGCTTTATTTGGTTTAATCTTAAGATTAGATTCTAATTCTATTTAAAAAATTAAAATGCTTTTTTTAAGAACAATGTTAGTTTTTTTACCATGATTCTGTATTTTAATCAAATTTAATTGATTAACTCTTTCCTTATACCTCCATTCACTGACTTAATTCATACTTACTTTCCAAATTACTAACATCCTGAAAAATTATCTTGGATTTTAGTAATGACAAAGCTTCCTCTTAACAATAAATTAAACATTCATTGAAAAATACAAGTTTTTTGTTAATATCAAAATGAAATCTCTTTTTCGTTATATTAAATGTTAGTTTTATTTTAAAATTGTGCTTAACAGTTTTTTTTTTAATATTATTTATTTAAATCAAAATTTATAAATTGTGAATCTCTGAATTCTAAGTCATATATAGTTCATTTTATATTGTTTAGTTTTATAGAGGCTAAAACATTATTTTCATTAAAAGGTGTACCGAGTTTTTACTTAGAACAACGTGCCTAACATGATTTAATAGTTTAGTAAAAAATAATTGGATTAAAAGTTTAATTTCTACGTGATTATATGCCTTAAATTCAAAACTTTAATAATTTTAGTGAATCGTCTTTATATAAATTGAAAATTTATTAATTTTAAGTTTTATAAAACTGAATTAGTATTTTCATTTTTATTCTAATTAAATTCAATTTTTTATACTCTAATTAGACATTAGTTGTTATTTTTATTGTTACGAATCCATGGATTAATAAATATTGAATTAATTTTAAAAAAATCAAATAAATTAATCAAAAACAAGTTTGACTAAGAATAATGTTTGTTTAAACATTATTCCGTATTTTAATGAAAATACTTTGATCATACGTATTTTATGAGATTAAGTTTATCTAAAAAGTAAATTATAATTGATTTTATTTTAGCCTAATTGGAAAGTTTCACTATTTATTGTTAAAAATTGTTTTTATATTTCACAATAATCATTTTACTTTCATTTTTTAAACTTAAAGTTCACATATATATTTAAACATGTTAATTGTGTTATTTATTTATATATTTTTCATTTATTCAATTTATTTGTGTTACCTAAAACAAACTCGAATGGAATTTTTGTAAATTTTTAGTTACAAAAACGCAATTGACGGATTGCTGAGGGTGAATAGAGAGGAAGGATTTAGAAGACTTTTTTCTGGAGCTACAACTGCTACAATGCGTGGGTATGTAATTAATTCAGTTAAATATAAGATTTGATAACTATTTTTTAAAATTTAAATTAATCATTCTAATTCCAGGTTCTTGATGACGATTGGACAAATTGCATTTTATGATCAAGTGAAAGCCCTGCTCTTAGCAAGTGGCCATTTCCAGGACAACCCCAAGACTCACTTTGTTTCCTCATTAGCTGCTGGTGCTATTGCCACGACTTTGACTCAACCTTTAGACGTCTTGAAGACGCGATCCATGAACGCTGCTCCAGGCCAATTTACAGGTCTTTGGGATATTGTAAAATATACCGGTCGTCTCGGCCCATTAGGATTCTTTAAGGGGTATATTCCTGCATTTGTCCGCCTTGGACCGCATACGATTATTACGTTCCTTTTATTGGAACAATTGCGATTGAATTTTGGCACCAAAGTTGTTCAAAAACAATGAAAACTTTAATATTTTACTAGACTTCATTGTGAAAGAAGTTTAAACCTCTTTAACGATGGTCATACATAACAATAAGAAGTGGAATCTGGCCAATTGAACGCCGTACTGTTGTTACACCAAGCCTTAGGGACTTGTTAGATAAAATAATCCATACATTCCGAATGGAGGCAATTACAATTTTTTTCTTTTATTTTTATTATTATTAAATGGAGAACTTTCCTTTATTCTTTAAGAAACTATTATTTTTTGAACAATTTAATATTATGTACAAGATATTTATAAAATTGTTGTTGAACAGCAATTTATATTGTAATTAACGACATGATATTAATTGAGTTTTGTTGACAACGAAAATTTGGGTTCGTCGCTTGGGGGCGTTCAAGTCTTTCGTTTCTTCGAGACCATTTTTCGGTGTGTATTTTAACTGTTATGTACGAATTGTTAATTTTATACAATTTTTATTTGTTAAATTGATGAGTAATATCTTTGTAGCAATAATTTGAGAATGTATCTGAAAATAAAGCAACATCTTTCGAAAAAAAAAATGTTTTTTTGTTACATATTTTTAGAACTATTATACTTTTATTATTTAAATTGTGCTATTGATATTAGGTTCAGTTAAATGAACAATTGTTTCTATATTTACGATATATTTGACCTTAGATTTCTGTTGGAAAGACCTTCGAAAAATCTTAATATTCTAATTAAACCAAATAATAACAATTTGTAGTGATTCATACAAATAGGGAAATATAGCCAATTTCTGTATCACCTTTGAGGAAAACCTTGTTAATAAATCTAAGATTAATAGTTTAATTCAATCTTTTAAAACAAATCTTACGTTTGAGCTTTTGTAACGGCGAGCTTTCGAAGGAAAAGTTTGAAAATACCCCACCGGAAAATGCGCCTGCGTGTTTCCCATAAAGGATATTGTAATTTGGAGAGTGTGGAACTACAGAGATTCGGGTATTTTCATTGTGATTCAGAATGTTGACATCGTCGGTTCGCGTTCCTCCGAAAAGCCAGAAATTGAGTAATACAAACTAAGAAGCTTTTGTGTTTTGTTTTCTTTCGATTCAAGACAACAACAAATTTTGAAGTCGTGAATCGTAAATGATTTTTCTGGTGGTGCAAAAGTTGTGTGCGGTGGTTTTCGAAGGAATAGGGCAGTGAAAATGGATAGTTTATAGTGAAAAGTCATCCTAATTGGAAGTGGAAAGTTTTGGCAGAGCGATTCTGGCCAGAGAAGAGTCGTAAAGTGTGTAATATTAGAAGTAAATGGGGTTTTTAAAGTATATGTGTTTGTGTGTGTATATCAAGTGTTAATATAAGGCAATTTATCGTGAATTGTGGTGTATTAATTGGGTTTCCTCATCAAGTAATTGCCAATTTTGTCATTTCTGTCTAATTGGATACTGGCTTTGTGCACATCTGAAGGTGGATTGCGAAAAAGTTACCAAATTGCGATTGACATTCGTAGTTTTTTGTGTATTACCAAATTTACCTATACACACCAATACATTGAGACGTACAGAAGCGAGAGAGAAGTCGAGAAGAAGAATAAATATTTCTCTTTATTTTCGTATAGATTGTTTGAGAGGCAAATTATTCCGATTAAGGACTATTTTTATCCTGTTTGGTATGGGCAGTGTTCTTTCAAAAGCCAGTCAGAGAGATAAATATTGAGTATCTGAAAGTTAAAAATATTTGATTTAAAATTATGACAAGAAATAAAAACAAAATATTAATACGAATTTAATATTAAATACTGTAATAATTGCTACTTTGATTAAGTATTCATATTTAATATTTACAACCAATTTTAAGATATTTATCTTAAACAACAGTTTAATAAATATAAATATAGAGCTAATTTATAAATTTATTTAATAATCTAGTATACAATTAAATGTTCTTTAACACTAATATTAATAAATTACTTTTTCTTTACTTTTTGGCTTCAAAAGTACGAGTAAATAATTGATTTTAATTGGAACTTTGAACATTTTTGTTTAAGATTTTCTAAATAACTTAATAGAACTATCTGAAAAAACAGCTGACTTTAAATCATTTTCATGAAAAGCTCAACAATTATTCCCAATCAAAGTCTATTCAACCTTTTACTATATAAATGAAGAAGATTGAACCATTTCCATTAGATACTTTATTAGTTAATTACGAAAAGTAATTCGATAACAGTTATTTCTACGCATAAAAGTGAAATTCTCATATTTTGGTTGCGGTTGTTTTACAACTATTATTATTGCTCTATACCTTTTGTGAATGATTTTCCTTCGACATATTAGTCATAAATTCGTTGTCGGGCGAGAGAGAACTCTGGTCTGCGTTACTGTTTGATTTATTTATTCATCCAAAGTACGGTAACCAACAAGTATAAGTTCACGGTGCTGTTTTTGCTCTATAAAAGAGTCAGAAATTTCCCATCTTCTCTAGGGTGCTGAATAATTTGGTATCATCTTGTTCTGTTTTTGTTTTGATGATGCTGCTACCTTGTCTTGTCTTGGGCCTCTCCCATTACTCATGTATTTGCGAGATATCAAAGAGTTACAATTTATACACATTCAAGCGATTTCAAGACAAAAAAGGAACAACAAAAGCAACGGCTATTACGAAATGGAAATAATGCTGAAGAGCGGTGCATAAATAAATGAATAATTGTGCGCATAAAGTGTGTATAGTTGTGATAAATTAAAAATTCTATAATTTGAATTAATAAGTTGAGTTGTGTACCGTTTTTGTGTGTTATTCTGGTATTTATTCAATTCTTAATGTGCTTTTTTACTTATATATTTATCAAATTTCCATAGTGATTTTTAGTTTTTTTAAAATCAAACATCAGAATGAAGTAATTTAAAAGCGTAATAATAGTAATGAAATAATGATAGTGACGTGATGATTCGATCTTCTGCTGGTGAAGATGAAGCTAATTGTGCTGAATATTGACGGCAATTTGTCCAGAAAAGTGAACAAGTGTGTTTAATTGAGGGGGATTAAGTGAGTGAGGAAAGGGAAGGGCGCAAAAGCAAAAAAGTGTTGCTTTGGAGATTAGGAGTAGTGCGTGTCTTCCCTTGTCTTTCTTTGGGCTTTTCTAATTTGTACGAGACGGTCTGCATTACCGGCAAAAGGCACCAGGGATTACCGCTTGGGTGATGTTATTAAACGCCGATAATGGACTGGCTAAGATACGGGGTGATGCTGCTGGTCATCCTAATAGCAGGACCACCGCTGCAACAACCACTAGAACAACGAAAACGTCGCCAAAATGGATTTTTCCTTCAGCTGACCGAGGCGACGCCATTGCCTTTCCATTCCAGTCAAGGTGAGTGTGTGCTGTACTTTATTCTAAGCCCCTCAGAGTAGTAGCAAGCAATGAAAAAAACGAGCAAAATATGGGTAAAAATAGCAAAGTCTCTCTCAGTCTTTCTTATGTAGACGTTTTTTGTGTGTAATTTTTATGTACTTTTTTGTACATATGATTCGTAACACGGTCACGTGTAATGTGCCTTTACATTGTATGTGTGTGTGTGTGGCTGTTACTTCAATGATTGCGAATTTGTGGACTTTGTTTACCACATTGTTGGGCGAAATTGAGTTTGAGTTTGAAAACCTCAAGTGCAGCAGCTTAAAGCGCGCGTCGAGTTTCCAACGTCTCGCCAAAAATATTTATATACAAAGCTTCACATTGTTCTCCGGGGAGAAGTAGTGACATATTACAAAGGGGATTAATCATAACTGTCATTTCCTGGAGATTAATATGGAGAACAGGGTCAATATCACTTGGATTATAATAATGGTTGTTTTGGGACACTTTGCAATCCTTAAGTTATTCGAAATGATTAAATGTAGACTCTTAATGACAAGGCTTAGAAAATATATTAAAAAATTCTTGTGAAATTTTATATATTTAAAGAGTAATTAAATGCAATTAACCTATTTATAGATTATGAATAGTTATTTACAGAACGTGTGGGAATGGATTATAAATAAACACGAGAAAAATTTGAGTGTTTAATTATGAATTTTTCCCAAGTAGTTTTTTTTTTTTTACAAAATTTTAAACAATTTTTTTTATATTGTGAGATATTTTAAAATAAAGATTTGGCTTTTAGTCGTCCCAACTTAATTAGTAATATTAATAGTTTTCCCACTATGATCCATTAAGAAGCTTGGGGTAGTCTCAACCTCAACCAACGGGTGTTAGACTTTCCTGACTATTCGTTATTCAGTGTATTATTGTCAATTAATAGCACCTAGACCAGTTGTAAACTGATCCAGTCAATCCGCCCATTTACTTAGTTATAATTCGCTGTGAACATAATTTTGCAATGTTATTGATATGGGGAAACTTTTTTCGCACTGAAAAAATGTCCGCCCAGAATTAGATCCCACGACCTCTGGGGAGGCAGTCCAGGGTACTAACCACTAGACCACACAAGCGGACTTAATTAGTGTCATTTTAAATTTGAGTGTTAAAATGTTTATAGTTTCACATTCAAAAAACGATCTCAGAGAGTGTTAATCTCGTAGATAAACATAAGTAATACATATTTAAAATAAAATAGGTGATTTGTGTAAAAATCGTTAAATTACCTATTCATTTTTGTCAAGAGCTAGTCACTGAAGTGATGACGGAAAACAGTCGGGATAAAAATGGTGATCAAAGTTTACGAGATTACAGAACTCAAGCCACTATCTCGGTTCATATTAATGGTAATGAATTTTTGATGATTCCAATAAAATTTGACATACCCACGTGCGTTCTTAAATCGAACTGGTGCCATATTAAGATGGCTTAAATTATTTCAAGACACGTGTAGAAATGTTTGGTTTTATAATTCTTGTTGGTGATTTTGAGGTCAAATTATTATTATCATATATTTTAAACTATAATGTATATCGCATAAAAGAAGTAAAAGTCGTAGTCAAACAAGTATTTAAGTTTGAAAACTCTAAAAAATAATCGTAATAGTTATGTATATATAAAAGTATACAACAAGGTCGATAAGATATTACTTGGGTCTTTTAAAAAAGGCATATCGACCATTTAACACAAATTGATTCACTTTTAAATAAAAATCTTTAAAAAATTATCGATTTTTTTAAAATTAAAAAGCTTTTAATTTTCTATTGTATTCTTATTTCAAAATCCATAAAACATAGGTTTGGTGAAATACAACAAAGTACAACATAACGAACTTGAACAGCCTAATGAATATTGCGCATTGGTTGACTGCAAATTAATATTGCAGGTATGTTTTGGCATTAATTATTCCAATTCATAACACGAGAATTAAAATGATTTGAACGTTATATATTTAATATTTTATTTACGAGTTTTGTTTCAAAATTTAACTTATTTAGAATGACGTATTTTATTTGAATTTTTCAGATTTAAAATCCTGATTTTGTATTCATATCATTGTGAAAAAATAAAACTGAAAAGTCTTAAAAGTTTTCGTGGTTCGCTGTATGCTTTTCATCATATCTCTGATGGTAGAGTGGAGAAGTAGCAGGGAGACTTTGGTCTTGTCCTCGTCCATCAGAATATTCTATATAAGGAGAGAGTCAAGTACAAAATGGGCGACAAAAGTCGTAATGATTCATGGTGATTACAAAGAAATGTCGTGTTTTAATAACTGTAAAGTAAGTACGATAATGAACGTTGTTGTGTGTCTGGAAGAGTGTTGGGACGAGGGAGAGATAGAGAGAGACAGGGAGTGAGATCAAGAAGCTAATTTGCCAAGTATTAAGCAAATTTGCCAGTGTAAATAAATGTAAACAAGTGGGGAGAAATGGGCAACGAAAGAGAGGTTTGGACAGAACAACAAGACGTTTCAAGGAGTTTGCACAAAAGTGCAAAATTAGAGCAGGTTAAGTTTGTCACAGTCCTCCACTGCAAACACGAACAATTTTCGCTGTTGATTGACAGGAGGACAGCAGAGAAATAGGGCAAAAAGCTCGGAAATGGAAATTCTGATACGTATAAAAATATGTATTCGGTCCGGATTGACAATGGGAATTGAATTAAGAGGGTTGTTCGAAATATTTGGAAAGTATAATGAATTGATTAAATAGTAAATAAGTTTTAGTGATAATAATTGAATTATTTAATAAGTTTTTTTCTTATATTGTTAACATGATTTTGATCCAAAATTTATGAGTCATTGTAGATTATTCTCTCTCGAATTTGCAAATTTTCGACATTATTTTCAATAAATTTATGAAAATCACACTTTAAATCTTATGAAAATATATTTCATTCAACAATAATAAAATTCCAAAATCTTAATAGTAATATTGATATTAGCGAATTTCACCCCTCTTAATACGAAAAGTCAAAATACATAATAGAAGTGCTGTTTTCGGAAATTTCATAATAGATAAAAAAAAAGCACACAAATCGAATTTTGTAATAAAAATTTCCAAAAAAAATAATATTAGAAGAACGGGCACTAGAAAATCTGATGACCATGTCATTATAATTATGAACTAATACGTAACTCTAATCGGTATCCCTGATGTAAGACGTTGGTTGGTGTGAAGGAAGATATGGTGAGGTAAATTTTTCCTAACCCAGTTTTTGATGGTAACTTTGGTAGCTACCTAAAGCGTTTTAAGTTGAAGGATACAGATCGATGGAGCTTTTGTGATGTGGAAGACACTCCCGAACATGTTGTCTTTAGATGTCGGATTTTCAATGTAGAGAGAGAAGCTTCAATAGGGGTAGTCGAGCCTGAAGGTTTGGCCGACTTCATATTGTCCAACCCACAGAATTGGAGTAGAATGAACAACATCGTGCCCGCCGCGCCACGGTTAGTCTTGGAAGAGAGTTTTTGACGATTTCTTACTTAACCCAAAAAAAAAATCGGTTTAAAAAAATATGAAAATTGGATTTTCACAATAAACTTTGAAGGCTTTATTTTCTAAAAACACCCTCATATACACTAAGTCGCACAGTAAACATTTTAATGTATTGTGTGAAAATACATTAAAATGTTTGTGTGTGTGAATGTTTATTTCTCATGATCCTGCTTTTTATATCATTAAGAACAAGAATCATAATAAGTAACAAATGTATACAAAAATGTATTTATATATCGTACCATTATTATCTAAATCTAATGTACTATTGATTATTTTATGACATGGGCTTAATTTTTATTAAAGAATTTTGAATGTTAAAATGACTTATTTTGTTTTAAATTCTAGGATCCTCTTTATCATAAATACTAATATTTTGCTAATTATTTTAATCAATTTTGGAAGTATGATTATTTATTTATCGAAAGTCTCTGTAATACTTCCTTATTAAATATTCTACCTTTATCAAATTTTCGACTTATCGTTCGACCCTGGGTTATAAATGTTTTCTGTTCAGCTAGATTTTTTGTACCGAAAAAAGTTAAAAATACTCTGCAGTCCACACCACATCAATGGCATAGAGTCAATTTGGTAGGGTGTTTGAGAACAATAACTCTCCAGATTGCGTGCACAATAATAGATTAGAATGGGTGGCAACAAACCAACTACAAAAAGCTCAATTGTTCTGGAAATCGTGAGAATGGCTGCCAAGTTTAATACTATTTTGATAGTGTTATTGCATAAGTTAGCACCTATATCTCTTTAGACAATCGTCGAAGCAATACATGTTATTGATACCGAATAAAGTACTAGAGATATTTTGCTTTCTGTTCAATTCAAAAGAGAGCCAGACAGTTGTCAGTGTTTCCACATGTTTATTGTAGAAGATAAATTCAAAGTGAATCGCATTTTGAAGGGCATTGTTAGTAATATGTTTTGGCATCTTCATAAATATTATTGTTCTTTGATCACGAGTTCATTTGCTAATAAATCTCTAGCATTGTTTTTGTGTTCAGTTCCAAGAAAACAGTGTTTTTGTTATACAATTTAATAACATTTATTGTCAATTTGTTTACGCAAATATAATTGGATGGATTGGGAAAATGAAATAAAGATATGATTATTAATACTACTTTCAACTAGGTTTTTCCATATATATTTAAAAAGTACTGCGTGTTTCTTTCTTGTTATGAAAAAATAACATAAACAACAGTAAAATGACGGATCTGAAGTTGTTTTAAAAGAGACAGTTTGTGAAAGGTCTTAGTTAATAACGGTCTATGTCAATTAACATGCATAACTTATCAAACTACAAAATGTAGTTCATTCACAAAACTTGACCTTGTTTTACACGATAAAAACCGTTTTCTGTTTACATAAGAAATTATTTAACCTTTTTAAAATTTAGAATATTCAAATTAAAAATTATTTTTCAATAATTAGTGTAAAATTTGTTTGAAATATATATTTATATATTTTTATAAATTATGATAAGCGAAACCACAAGAACACGAAATTCTTAACAAATAATATTAATTTTCAAATATTACATACGAACAAGTACCGACTCTGAATTATGGTATGTATGGTGTCTCTCCCAAGTTTTCCATATTCCCATTTTAACTATATTAAAAGGTTAAAACCTGATTTCACTTATTGAAAAATATCTGTATATTAAAAGTTTCGTATAATCATTTTAAAAGAATCAATATAAAACTATATAATTGATGTATGTTTTAGAGGAAATGAAATATGTATGAATAATAATAATAGTATATTATTATAATTGTAATGGATCCTAGATATAAAATATAAAATTATGAAAATGTCAGTATTATCTAATATTTTTTTTATTTATTGTGATTTTTAAGAATATAACTAATTAAAAACGGTATCTCATACTTATTTGAAGTAAAAACTATGTAAATCATTAAAATCCAAATTCATAATTCTTTTTGTGCCAATTTAATTTTACTTTCATTCCATAAATTAAGTCTTCTCTTAATTGTCTAAATGCATTTCTCTTTTCCATACAAAGCGTCACATTAACTATTTTAAAATGCGTAATTTTAATGCAACAAAATATGTTACATGGACTAGAATTAAAGTTTATTAAGTCATTTCGCCTTAAGTATAATTGGATTTGGGTGAAAAATTAATTTTCCCAATGAAATTACGCAAAATGCTTTTCTGAAAACCTTTTTCAAATTATAATGCTTCACACTGAAAAAGATTGATGTAATTGTGGCTAAGACTGGGTTTGACGACCATGAAGGTCGTTTCTGTCGTGAGATTTCTTTCATTTTATGTTCCTCATGATTAATTATCGTTTAATGAAACGAGAAGCCAAATAGGATGTTGCTGTTGACGAGATTATTTGATTAGAACTGGGCTTCCTCGTGTTTAATCAGTTTTGTGATAATTGAAACCCGAGAATGATTTTTATAAAAATAATTCAATCTTCTTAGGAAATACATTAAGTGCCTCATTTAGAAGTGAATGGAACTTTTAATTAATGCTATTAAACATCAAATAAGCATATCGAATTCGAAACTTTTATCTGTAAGAATCAAAGATTTTTCAAATACAAAGTTTATCTTGAAAAAATTCTGAACTGTTTACTTTGCATGAAATATACTTGACATTTAATTTCAAAGAGCTATGTGATTTGTTTTGGAATATAAACTATTCAACTTGCTGACCTAATTTTATTGTCATCCCAAAAGGAATCTGCACGAGTAACAACAAATAATTTAAAAGTTTTATTTAAGTTTTGATTCTCTCTGGCTGCGGAAAGTTCTACAAACACTTTTTATGGTATATCCGAAAAAGTTTTGAAACTTATGATTTCTTTTGATATATTCCTTGGAAATCCTAGACGACCAAAATCCGATATAAATAAAACTAATGCTTGTGTGTGTATGAGTTTATAAGCTTTGATGTGGGTTTGTCCATTTTAAGTGGTGTGCTTACTTTTCAATATTGCCAAATCTGACTTTATTTAGACAAAGTTAAGTTTTCACTTGTGAGACTTTCTTAGTTGATATGTTGTATGGTTTATTTAATTATTGTTTTATCTCTTTTGATTTTATCTGTTTTAAGTTTTATTTCTGTTTTCAAATTTGATAGGGTTAAAGAATAATGATAAAATAATCATTTATAAAATTAATTTGTTTTTTCTTGTCCAATTTAGGTATGTATAAATAATTATTAATCTATTGAAACTTAAGTCAAGATTATATATTAGAACTATGAGGTTTTGTAACTAAATATGTAATAAAAGTAATTAAAACAAGGTCAATAGATGATAAAATTCAATAAAATTGAATTGATATTTAAACAACCAGGCCTACCTATCTATAGGTAACTCATCATTAAAGCGAAGGTAGTGTTTTAAAGAAGCTCGGTTATTCAATTTTTTTTCTCTATCCAGCACATAATAAATGTTTATTAATGTTTCTTGTGTACAATTAAATGATAATAGAGATGATTGTTATTTTTTAGTTTCCATTTTGCTGGCATATATTTTTCTTGTCATTGAAAATATATTATCTTTCTATTGTTTATTTACCATAGTCGCTGTCCTTTCCATTTTTTTCTTCAAATTTTTAAAAAAATTTTAAAATTAATGTTTTTTTTCTGGTAAGTACATAAACACGAAACTGACTTAAATAAACTATGAAAATCTTTCGCACTGTTAAACTTTAATGATAAAACAATCCACTAAAAATCCTTAAAAATATTATTGCTCTAAGAACGTATTCGACAGAACAGATATTAGAACCGTTATATCCATTTTATGCAACCTAAACTTATAATAGTTATTTATACAAACAGCTCGTTGATGATGCATTATTTAAAACAAGGGTCCTTTGAAAATACGAGCGTAGCTAACAAGTTTTTATAGTACACTTTTGTATTTAATAATGCTTATCGAACAGGTCAACAACAAGAAGTCTACAAGAAAGTCTGAAATGTGCATTTCACAAAATGTTAGGTTTTTTTTTTATAAACCATAGATTACAAGAGCAAACCCTTCACAATGAAACTGAATTCAACAGTTCTTTAAAAAAGAAATAAACAGTGTTTAAAAAATTCATTAAAGCTCTAATGCTATAAAACGTCAAAAACAGAACAAATATTAATATCGTAATATCATTTCAAAAACACAAAAAGCATAACAACTTAAATTAACAGAATGAATGTTAAATTCCATTAAATTGTGTTTTTTTATATTTCAGTTGATATTTTAGGTATACTGCTTTTCGGTTCATTCATAAGATTCTAAAAATAAGTCTGTATTCGAGTTTTAAATAAAACCTAAGAGTAAGTAGCAAATTTCATTAGGAAAAGTGTTAATAATGATTTATAAATAATACAGAAGAAACGCGCGAAAACGATCCGTTTCAAAACGAGACCGGGGTAATTAACACATGGTCAAAGAAACAAAGCAGGCAGGCAGCTTTTCTCTATTCCGCCGGTTCGCCTTGTGTTGAATGAAATGAAACACATACCGAACGTACGTAAAAGGAGTGTCAGTGTGGGAGGAAACCACGTCGGAAATTTGAATTGAATAATGTCGTTTCTGCTTTCTGTCTCTGAGTCGTGTCGTCTTCCACACTTTTTCCTCTTCTTCCTGTTCTGGTACTCGTTTTGTATTTTTAACAGCGCGAGAACCGAGGAATAATAATAGAAATAATTATTGTTTTTCCATTTATTTAACAGAATTTCTATCATTTCGATGAAATTTTGGGTACACTGACGCCATTTATTTGCGGATTGTATTCAATTATGATTTATTGTCCTTTGTCATAGAGCTGAAGATGCTGGGATGATGGTGTTTTCTTTTACCCATCCCAGAGGTGACAATTTTAAGGCTCCCTAATCCCGCTCAGAAATGATTAGAAATAATTAATTAAGGGATTATTAAGTCAATTATACCCAAAATTGTAGTACATAAGAAACGCAATTAGCCCAATGGCATGTTTATTATTTCCGTGCTTTACATAAAGGCGCGCTCACCAAATTTTGGGGCAATTATGATCCAATTGTAACTTTCTTGGGCTTTTCGAAACTGTCTTTATTATTCATCTTCGTTCTCTATTGACGTCAAATTTTCTCCGCAGCCTTGGAATAAGTCGGGATTAGGACATAATTTCCTTTTAATTTTCTATGGATGGCAGTTGTTTGTATATGGTAATTATTGTTTCGATTATTTAGTATTTGATTATTAGTTTATTGAAACAGTAGCTTTATTTATATATAAAACTTTTTAATGATTTCTTTTGAATAATTAGGATTTGTCTTAGATATGAAACATGGTTTTAGAAAGTCAGATATTTTGAAAAAGGTAGAAAAACTACGGTTATTTTTATATAACACCTTTTAAATAATCCTTTTCCAAAGCTAGATCATTTAAAATATAAAATTATAAAACAATCCTGTCTTGCCTGTAAAGACAATCCGCTTATGGTCTAGAGGTATCGCACTTACAGGGCATGGGATCAAATTCTGGACGGATCTGATTGACCGAAAAGTCTAAACCCGTTGGTTGAGGTGAGACATTGGAAGTAACGATTACCATTATCTTTGGGAATGTTTTAAATATACAATGAGGGAAATATTTTTGCTAGCCAGATTTATAGATATAAAGAAATGAGATATTTAAAACTGAATGTAAACAAATGAAGAAAGAGAGAGTTAACTGCTTATTTGGAAGCAAAAGGAAAAATATCCTTATATGAATCTTACACTTCGTTTGAGTCTGTGTAGGTAGCACTAAATCACAGACAATTTATAATACATTAATTAGGTTGCAGTGGAGGATGTACCACTTTGATATTACTGTATTAGAACTGAAAATGTAGTATGTAGATTAGAGTGCAAGAGTAGATTGTAAAAACGAGTCTCAAGTCATCGCAGTTAAAGCAGGTTCCAATAAATTAATATCGAGCTTAGCTCTAATTCATTTCTTTAAATTCTAACGTGTGATAACCTCAAAATAAAAATAATGAATAGTGACTTCACGTGGAACCCCAAGTTATTATAATGTTATGTTGGATCAAATACATTAAGCCACACTCGTGGGATGTAACTAACATTCACACAGGACTTTTGTATAATTGAACGACGACGATTATTGAACATCCCAATTTTGCTTGTTTCCATCTTTTATCAATTTGATGACACAGTTCTGATATAGACTTTTAAGGCGTTCCAAGAGTACGGATTCCTAGTTTAAAAATAGGATAAGGAATGTTGGATCATGGGTTGTCCGACCGGGGATTGTATGAATATCTTGTTTTTACAGTGTTTTAGTATATATAAATCCTTAGAGTGCAAGTTGATATTTTTAAATTAGTTATTACTGTAAAGTTTGTTATATTAATTATATTAAAGAATAGCTTTAAGTTGAAAAATTGAGCTTATAATATAAAAATATGTGGTTAAGTGCGATCCAATTAAAATTTAATGGAACTGATTTTATGATTGTTGAACAAAAGCAATATTTATTGAGTATTCAAAGTGTCATTAGTTCAATATTGTTATTTCTAACTTGCTAGCTTCTAAGGTTGACCTTTTGCCTTCTCACTAAAATTCCAATTACATGACAAAACAAAATGTATAGTTAAGAAGTGACATGGGCAATTATCTGAAATTCACCTTAACCTTTAAGAAGGTGAATAATAGTACAAAAACAAAGGGAATATATTCATGAATTTTATAAATAAAAACCAATAATAATACAAAAGACTGGGCCCTTGGAAAGAGAAACAGCTTATTACCAAAATAAATAGCAAGCTATTTGGATGAGGATAATAGAAAATAAGAGACAAGTTTGCACAAGAAAAATCTATTTTCCTAAAAATAGATTCCCTTTTGTGGGAATGAATGGGGAATAATGAATGGAGCTTGGCATTGTGGAAAGGCCAATACCAATACAATTTAACTGCATACGTGCCTGGCAAATTGGTATCGGGAATCGCCGGAGAGGAATTATACAAGAATATATGAAAAGGAGATACAAAAAGTGGAAGATATTCAGTGCTTGTTTATAATAATGTATTGAATAAGTTACAATATTTCATGAATGCAATAATAAGTCAGCAAGGGTCGAGAAAGCTGTTACCATAATCCCTCCGATTCTGATTTGTGTTAGACAGAAGGGATATCATTTGTCTGTTTTTATAATATAAAAATAAATGATAACTCAATTTATTTAAAAAGTAATTTCTATTTATTTAAAATAATGTTTTATGATAATGAAATTTCTAATAACATTTAAATAATTTAATTACAAGAAAATAGCACATACTCATTCCTTCCCACACATTTTATGTGTAAACACCAAAAAAACTTTGATTAGTAGATATATACTTTCGTGCTCAATTTACTGGAATTAGGATGATTTTATTTTTAATAGATAAAACCAATACTACCACACAAATTAGTGTTATTTACAAAGTCACTGAAGATAATAAGTCAACCTTAATATTATTATGGAATTGCGTAATAGTTTAGTTGTAAAATTTTGTTTTGGTTTGTCGCTAAATGCTTTTTTCGTGAAAATTGGACACAATTTTGCTTCAAAAAATTTTTAAGTTGAATAAATACAAGAATACAACATTCTTCAGCTCTTATTCTAGCTTTATTTTTCAGTGCCGAAATGTAGACTATATGGGAGAGAGATTTAGTTTCCAATTTCTTTTAGTTCATACAAAATTTTTTTTTGATAATTTACTATAAATTTTGTCTTAAGGTTTAAATTAAAATAAATTTACGTAAGTATGGTCAATTTTTCCCTATGCTAATTTCTAAAAATCGTACAATAGAAAAACAAATTTAGGTATATTTCACTAGAGAAAATCCTTATTTAATAGAATACACATCTTTAGAAACGTGCCTAAATAGTATATAGAGATAAAATAACAATTTTAAAATCAAATTAACTTTGGAGGCGCCATTTTTTATTAAACCACCCACATAGACAATAAGTTATATTGGGTCTATTTGGATGTGTACCAATTTTGTGCACCCATTTTTGGGTACAGATAAGCGTTTTCCATAAACATGAAAAATATCTAAAACATCAAATTAAAATCTCCTTAAATTGTTGATTTGATAAAAATCCGACTTGGTGTTTTATGTGTGGGTAGCTTTAAAAATCCCTTATAAACTCGGCTAATTGTCAAATAAGGCGCCGTTTAAATTTAGTTTCTTTCTCTTTGGTATTTGCCAAAGGTCCCCAACCAATAAAGTAAATCAAACAAAAATTAAGAGAAAAAACCGTCCCGGAACACTGGTCCAAATCTTGATTGAAATGAAAAGAAAATAAATAAAAAAGGAATAAAATGTTGATTATGGAATCGTTTTTATTTGTCACCCTTCTGGGAATCTGATTCTTCGCATCTCTTTGTCGGCATTTCATTTCTTTAGCTTTGTGCCAAAAATATAAAGTTTTGGCCTTCAAACCATGGAATTGAGGAAAGCAAGTGACATATTTAACTTTTAATTGGTTCATAGTTGGACTATAAACATTTGGCATTAGATCAAACGTGGTCATTAAATGTTAAATATAATTGGTTTAGTTAGTTGCCAGCCGGAGCGCTGAGCTTTTGACCTGGTCACAGCAACAACGATATGGTCCTTCCGGGAAACTGGTGGTGTGTATTGATTTGTTCGGCACCTATTTTTAGAGCAAGCAAATTGAACTCGGAATATTTGGTTTTGCAATTTGGATTCAGAAGAGAGCTTTTGGGATGATGGTGGTGATGATGTTTTGATGATGAATTCGATTAGAGTCCAGTAGAGCATCACATCACCTAGATTTTATCGGCACAATTTAAGCACCTTTCGGGGAAGGCAAACATGACAAGTTGCTGCTGCAATTGCTCCAATTCTGGGGCAAAAATTGAAATGAGAACGCAAACACTTTCACGGCTGCTGGCTGGCTATAGTTTGCCCTGTCTGCTGCTCTACTATTTGCTTGATGGCTGAAATGTGCCAAATCTAATGAAATGGTGCTGTGTGACGCTTGGATGACTGAATGGAGAACAGGTTCAAGTTTAATCGGGCTTTTGTCTGGTGCTTGCTGCTCTGTTCTGGTGATGGTGCTGTGTGTTACATTAACAAAGAGATCAACTCTCTATGGCCACTTGAGAGATGTTCTGCTGCTCGTCTATTGTCACATTTTGTGCGGGTGTAGTGTAGCAGCGATAAATGGCGCCCTGTCGAATTTTAACAACTGACTGCCGAAAGAACAACTCGGCGATGAAATGTGCGAAAATGGCGAAATTGTACAAACCAGTTTGTGTTTCATCTACGCGAATTATTTTATTGTGATTTGGATCAAATGTGACGCGTGAAAAGCTCAAAATTGGTTACAATTTGCTGAAAGCTTTGGAGTTACACTCAATGCTGAAATAATAGAACGAAATCGGGGAATTAGTTTTCTTTGAACATATTGTTAAATTTTTATTTTTTTTAAAGATGTAGATTAGAATAGTTAGTTATTACTTATTGTTTTCGGCTATTTTATCTTAGAATGTTTAATCACTTTTACGATAGCAAAGTAATGTGAAGATTCTATATAATGGAGGTTAATTTTATTTTGATTTTGTATTTATTCAGTATAATTATAAAATTTTAACAATTTTCCGTCTAACATTTTACGACTTGAGCTAATCGCTTTCCGGCCAAAATCCATCCATTTTGAAAAAATATATCATAATATTTTAATTGGAATTTACTTTTTAATGTCAGAATAGTTTTTTTCTTTTCAAGGTATTTCTTAAAGAATTATTTGCGTCGTGGGCTCCTCCTCCTATCTAATAAACTATTTTAAATATTGGGAAATATTTCTCAGTTTGATATTAATTTCGGTATTTAATTAACAATGAGACATGAATAGAATAAGAAAGAGCAGCATTTAATTGAACAAATTATCAGTGTTGCGTAAATTTTCTTTCTTATAGTAGTTTTCCATAACAGTTTTGTTAATAAACTTTTGTTTCATGCCGAAAAAATATTTCATTATCAAAAGTTTCACTCTTTATTAAATGAAAAGTATTAAAAAGCGCAATTTAATTGTCAAACTTGGGAAAGATATAATTAAAATTTCTTGAAACAAATTTGAATTAAATATCTTTCTTATTAAACTAAAATTAATATAATTGTATAGTTAATTATATTTATGCTCTGTCCCCATTCTCTAAATTCCCAATTCATAAAATGAAATAGAATGCGGGAAAGAATTTGAGATACAATTATTTGGGTACCCTGTTGGATAATTATCTTTTAATGAAGCTTTTAGAGCGTATTTGATGGATCTTGTGTCGCGTTAATTTAAAATTAATTTGCTTTGGTGTTGAATGAAATCGTGCTAAACTTGCAAATATTTTAATGGATAGTATTTAACGAGAATATTTAGGAGAAATGAATACAATTTTAGATTGGTATTAACTTCAATTTATTTAAGTATTATTGTAAATTTGTTGTCTTTCAATGATTGTATTATATTATAGAATTTAAAACTATAATGCAAAAAATTTATATTAGAAAAGAAGAAAATAGTTTTTATCAATTGAATTTAGTATTTTTTATAGATCGGTATAGTATTCAACCGTTATTAATATTCTTTAATCTATTAGAAATATGAAGTTATGTTTTTTAAGTAGGTTGTTTTTGTTTTGTGGTCGATGACGCAAATTGTATTAGAAAAAAACTGAACTAAAGAATGTGTTTTCCACAATTTTCAAATTTGACTTTTCGACGCAATAAAAATTAATTAATGAATGTTAAATCAGATGGAATTTGTATAACATTTTCGATTAGATAATCCGTACATCTTAATTAGTTGTTTTTATTGGTATTTTATTTCTTCATTAGAAGATACTGGAATCGATTAAAATTGTGTTTGCCCAACTTCAAAGAACTTTTGGGTTAAGCACACATAATCAGTAGTTGGAGAAGTGCATTACTGTTTGCAAAATGTTAGACATTAGCAAACAAACCCATAAATAATATCATTATTCCAGTTCAGCCATAAATCGAGAAGGAAATTATTCATTCGACTGGTAGTGTTCGTTTACTTCAGGTTGTATGAATACTGAAGAATTGGTTTATATGTGTGTGTTTGGATGAATGTAGCTCCAGCAGAGGAGCGCTTACAAATCCATGTAATACGGCGAACAATGGGAGAAATATGAGTAATTTGGCACCAAAACGTAAGTAAATGGAAGCCATTCAGGCTGATCTGGGAGGACTAAAGCCAAGAATAATCCGTGTTGCGGTGGTAAGGCGGAGGAAGGGGGATTGGAATGGAATGGCGAATTGGATAGGGCAAGGGGATAAGGGAAGGTTAAAATGGTGTCTGAAAATATAAAGTGGGTCGAATCGAAAGACATGGTTCATGGGGATAGGACAAAAGAAAAGGAGTCAGGGAAAAGTTCGCCAATAAAATGACAATTTCGCCATGAATATTTCAAATGCATTTTGCATAAGCACAAAGGGCGATGAATAATGGATGCAATTGAATTTTTGTCGAGACCGAAAGACATGGAGAGAATCGTCGTAATACAATGACATTGAGAAAATTGTCGCCAGTTTTGTGTTACGTGTGTAACGTGGAAACTATTACCTTACTCTTTCTCGAGGTAAAAATATGTTTAGTTTACCGACGAATGCCAAGTGTGTGTATGCTCTTTTATTTATTTATTAAAATTGTATAAAAGGGAAGCCAAGTCAAGCCAAGGTAGTAGCAGCAGCAATGCAGTCAGCTCAATTGCAACATCACACAGGGAAATTGTATGCATGATGGTGACATGGAGTCTCCTCTCGCTCTTGATTTAATTTTGCGCACACAAAGCGCCAAATAATGCATTCAATGGTGCGGATTCAGGATTCAAGGCAATATAGAAGTGAGCACCGACGAGCACCGACGAGCACCTTGTTGCCTTGTTGGATGACTTGCAGCAGCAGGTTTAATTGGGCCGACCGACGAGACGATCCATCATTTCCCATTGTCGGCAACCATTGTATAGAGGACCCACACCGGGGCTAAATAATGTAAACTCCATTTCCTCTGTTATTCGAAATGAATGAAGTGTGTGGGAATTGGCATCGAGGATGAAACGTGAAGTACATGCTATTGTTAAAATTAGTGTAACTGATTGTATAGTTGGTTTAATTAGCTAATATTAGGATATATTTATTTTTAGTTATTAGTTCGAAAGAATTAAGAGAGAGATTAAAATTAAACACAAGACAGTTAATTAAATCAAGGAAAATTGAAACAATCAGTTTATAGAAACAAAATGCTTAGGGCCAACATCACATACATTCGAAATGAATCGCTTTATTGGAACAATCGGATAAAAGAAGCAAATCATTGGGGTCCCTAAAAACGTGACTTTATTAAATACTAGGTTTGTTTAAATTAATGAGCGTGTTTTAAAATGCTCGTGTATTTCATAATACTTATCGACAGTGTTTTATATATGACTTTATCCATTTTAGATCTGAAAAATTGAAAAGTTACCTTAGTCTTGATGTTAAAAAGAGGTGAAGATAAATAATTAGTTTAATTAAAATATAAAAGGCATACAATTAAATTTTGTTGCATACGAGTATGACATTCAAATTTAACATGATAGTAAAGACTAAATCATTTCTTCGAACCATTAGTACCTTAAATACGTCTTTGAAAGAACAGACATTAGACTACACACAATTATTTATCTAATTCTGAAAAAAAAACTGTAACTTAATTTTGGCGAAATTTGAGAAAACTAGTTTAGGTAATAATAAGATCTACCAGTCGGATTTACTGGATCCCTTTACAACCAGTCTAGATACTTTTAATTGATTAGTAATACTTTGAAAATAAATAGTGAACGAAAAGTCAAAACCCCGTGTAAAAAAAAGAATATCTTGATTTTGAGAAAAAAAAGTCAGATACCTTAAATAAAAAAAAGTAAATATAAAAGAATTTAAATAATGTCAATCGATAGGTATGCATGTTTCCTACAAAATCATATTTCATTGTGTGAAAGTTTTTGCAAAGGATTGATTTAAATGGTGCCAAAAGTGAGACACTTTTAGAGTTATGAACTTACTTGTTTTAACACTTATCGGCTCACCCTGACACCAAATAAAGTCGTGTATTCGAAAGAAGACGAACAGAGCACAGAACAGAGAAGAGGTGGCATCACTACAGGAAGTCAATAACCCGACAAATTTGGCTGGAATGCTTATAAGTATTTACGTGTCGAATGGATTTACAGAATGTGGTTTAGTTTCGTGATTTGCCGTTTATCTGATTTTAGGAGAATTTGGCACAACCACAGACCAGACCACGTCGTCTATCTCTCTAGTGGAGCAGCTCGTAGAGGAAGCTCGAGGAAAATTGGTTAATCCAAATAAAGCTGTTTAGTTTTCCAATAAATGTATATTCACGCTTGACGTTCGGATTTGGGAATTATTATTGTAGGCAAATGTTAGTAAAACATATTTGCATTTTCTGACATTTCTATTCCGTTGACTTTAAAGGAACTTTTATTGCATTTTCAGCACCTTAAAACGACCATTTCTGCAATTTATCAATTCGTAATTCTATTTTCTATTAATGGACAAAGGAGCTATTAAAAGTAATGTCGATGGCAATGAATTAAACTGTCTCAAACAGGTACTTCCTCTCTATTAAAAGTTTCTTTCCTCAACTTTTCTCGAACAGCTTAATTTGCATTCTTTGTTCTTTTTTCTCCGTCGATATTATATCGGAAGTAAATTGTAATTACAGTAAAAGGGGATTTGAATATGACAGACGAATCCGATTATAAGGAAAAAGTTCGATGAAAAATGTAATATTGAATTTCATTCTCTAGGGAAGTATTATCTTTACTATTAATTAGTTTTAATTTGATTAAAAAGTCTTTTACGAATAAAATTATATTTGAATTCAATTATTTGATAATCCTTCCTATTTTTTTATGGAAATATCTTA
Organism: Clogmia albipunctata; assembly: GCA_001014945.1. Lineage (NCBI taxonomy): Eukaryota > Metazoa > Arthropoda > Insecta > Diptera > Psychodidae > Clogmia > Clogmia albipunctata. The sequence goes on from JXOV01022490.1 coordinate 37,333, forward strand.
TTGAAATTATGGAGACTAATTTTATACCCATTTATTTATGTCGCCAGATTAATTGAAAATTGATTATGAAGATAGGTCCAGTTTTGTTCTAATGGGTTGTCCTTCTTGAGTCTTTGATCTTTGGCGTCAAATTCTAATTGAAAATGTATGTGGTATTTGAAATTGTGTATTTCTCTTATTAAATATTCTTGAGGAAAACACTCTTATTTTCCTCAAGAATATTTAATACCTATGATTTTTCATGTATTAATCACTTACTTGTTTAGAAAGAAAGTTTCTTGTCTTTCCTTCTTAACAACGGCTTATAAAAAAATATTTAAAATTTTTTCAGTGAAATGTTAAGAGCAAAAATAAATCATAAATTTCAATTTATTTTTGTAAATCGTCATTAGAAGATAGGAAGACGATTTTTTTTAGATAACCACATCTTTGCTTCCAAACTTGTAATGATAGTTTTAGCATGAATAATGGTTTATAAACGAACCAATTATTAAACCACTATCATGAGTGTCTTTTTATGATAAAGGAGTTTTATTATGGTTTTCAAGGTCCAAAAGACCTTGCACCATGAAATCATTGGAAAGGATTGTTTTCAGTATAAATTGCGCACAATTGCAGTTGTTTAAATGTGATTCCAAAAGCGCGTCCATAAACCACTGAAAAAGAGTGTATTACAATCATTAAACTTGTAACTTTTTAAAATATTATTTAAAGGTCTTAAACTTAAAAATTAGTTGATATATTCATTTATTGTTTTCCTATATTATTAAATTATATAATAAAGCATGAACTTTATGCAATTACTTAATTTAAAAAATATATTTAATCTATCGTACAAATTATAATAATATGACACCAAATTATGCTTGATAAGTACTCATAAAAGAACCTGTTTGTTTTCTATTGTTATGTTTACGAATTGTTTCAAAAGAAAAAGAGAAAAACAATTGAAGAACATAAATAAAACCATTACGTTTCCGCAAAACAGATCTAGGCCTTAAAAATTGGTATTATTAAACTAATATAGTGTTTTTTTGCGTAACGAATACGAAACGCAGATTATTACTGTGCACGTAATCTTTAGATTGGTTTTTAGATGACGAAACCTAATTGTATTAATGATAGCGTAAAATTGGCCACCATCCATCTGAATTATTACGAATGTTGGTGGCTTAGAGGAGCTCGCGGTTAGACACTAATTCTCCAGTAGCATAATAATCGTCGTAGTCGTCGTCATCGTTAGCAAAGTTCCGCAAATTCAATTAAGTCGTTGCACTTGAGTTTGGAAACAATATCGCAAATTGTGTAATCAGGGAATGTGCTCGTCGACAGTCCCACAGCCCTTCGACTTAATCCCCCTCACAATTATTATTGATTGGTTACGATGATTCTCGTTGCAGTGCCCATGATGAGCATCAGTCCGTACATAAGGCATTGGGAGCCGGCCAAGTACGACCAAAGCCATTTGGCCAAGGTCGCTTGGGAGCATCGCGAAACGAGGCGGCGCCGAAGGAGGCGACGGGACTTGGAAGGGCAGCAGCAAATTGGCAGCGAAATTGGGATTCCACAGGAGCCGTTTCGGCTGAACTTCACTGCTCATGATAGGTATGTAGAGAATGGGTATTGTTCTAGGGTTGCCATTGATGTTTTTATTATTATATTAATATAATCCTAAAGTTATCGTAAAATCCTTATAAATTTGCTAATTATGTTTTCGAATATATTTTTGAAAATAAAAATAGTTATTTTCGTTAAGAAAATATTTCGTATTCATACAACACAATATTTCAAAACATTTTTTATTGTATGTAATCCAAAATTGAAATAGTTATTTTCATTTCAAGACGGTTT
>JXOV01022519.1:1842-13108 GCA_001014945.1 Clogmia albipunctata
TTATTAACCCTCACATGCTTTTGAATAGAAAAGTTTTTTTTTGCAATATATGTTTACAGTTTAATGTGATTTGGAAAATAACAAAAAAAACATTTTAAAATGCCAATTATACAAGCTAATCATTTAATAATTTTAGTTTTACATTTTCTCATTTTTTGTAAAAATATTAAGTAATATTAGAAACACAAACTATGTTATAAGAATATAAAGTTTGTAACATATAGTAATTTTACGAATTATAACTATATGTCATGGTCTGTGAATTTTAATTTGTATTACCGAGACCAATCTTTGCTGAGGTTTTCGAATTGCAAGTAAATATTTTTATATAAAACATAACAATAAACATACAATTAACAATTAATATAACTGAAATATAAAACGTTTTTCCAACAATTTCAGTTGGATTCATTCTATATCTTCATTAAATGTTTTGACGGAAAGTTTTTCAAAGTGATTTCATAATAATTTAAGTGGCGAAGTGGCAACAAAGGAATAACTTTTTTTAAAAAAAATTTGTATTACAACAATAATATAATTTTTATGTATGAAATAAAATATTCCTAAGTCTCGTGTAAGTTTCATATAAGTTATAGTCGAGCCATAGACAAGACCATCCCATTTCATAACGTATTGCCTTTTTAAATGTGTTTGTTGATCTTAAATCGATAATCACGCCAACTGCTGGCAGTTTTTGAAAATAAATAAACTCCAAGTTAAATTTTAATTGTTCATTTTGTTTGGTGCTTCAAAACTAACTGAATTTTAAATTAAATTTTGTTTTTTAAAAAACAGTATCCGAAAGATGTGTCCTCAATAACATAGTGACAGTTATCATGTTTTCTAGTGAAAAAAGTTTCAATTTTTACACAATTTCGCTTAAAAACTGACGACTTGTGTAGCCGTATTTGTTTAGTGACTTATAACTAGAATTTCAGAAAAAATTCCCTGCAATTGTCCACAGCCAACCATTACATCACAAACAGGATGTTATCTCGATTGCCCGATATATTTGTATGAGAGTCCGGTACTGATACATTTTTTTAAAATCCATCCGATTCAGATCAAATTGGCGCGTGTAATTTATCATTATATTTTTGATATTTTTTAAGCTATGGGTTATTTTCATGAATTTAAAGAATTTTTAATTATAAAATATCTTTAATTTAAAATCACAAAAATTCTTTAAATTTCGTTCAATTTAATGGCACTACATCAAAATCCGATCTTGGGTTAAATTGTGCAAAAATGGTAACAAATATTGTTTTCATTGATGAAATGAAAAATGCTCGATTTTCGCTTGGAGACTCTATGGCTGAGAGACTGAGAAGGAAGGAAATGGAATGAGTAGGGCGATTTCCTCTAATAACAATGCCAATGTTTTGATATTAATTTGTTCTATTTGTTTACAATTTATCGCACAAAAGAGGAGAAGAGGTCGCTGCCGCCTGCCACTGTTATTGAAATCCATTCAATAACAAAAAGTGCATGTCGTAATGAGAGTTTAATAATGAAAGTGTGGAGTGGTTTGCATCGGGAAAAAGCCACGCGTCACCTCAAGTAGACAGTTTACCGCCACCTTACTTCCACGATTTAATTGAAATGACCAAAAAAGCGGGAGATTCACCCTTCCAGCAACACAAAAAGTGTCCGAAATTGATTTCATTTGCGGTTGGATTTAATTAAATCGAACCAATTTATCTCTTGTTCGTGAGAACTGATGTTTGCACTTTTTACAGTTTTTTTCCTCTCTATTTTTTTATTTTATTTTTCCGTTGATAGTAATTGAAGATTGCGTTCAATGGCCTTCGTATAGGACTGTATCGATGCTCCATCGAACTCAATTGAAATAAGTGGCTTTGCGAATACGCTTAGGATAAAGCGATTTTTAAAAACAAAAAAAAATGCCAAAAATTATTCGGTCAATATTTGGTCAATTAATGGATTTGGTATTTATTTGGTTTGGGGCCGTTTCAGTTTTTTTCGCCAATATTCTGCGATTCGATTGAAATACACACTTTGAGCGACGAAAAAACCGACGTGAATTCGAGTTGATCAATAATGAATGGGCTTAAAGGATTTATAAATTAAGAGATAACTAATCTAATAAGTGGAAACTAAACCAAATATTCTTTTACGATGTTTGCAATTGCATTTTAATGGCACAGTAATTTTTGAAAATGTTGTGAAATTCCAATAAATTGAATTATCAAAGATTAGATGTTTTATAACAAATATAATTTGTTCAAGACTAATTGAAATTATTTTTTTGTTGAAAATCAAAAATCTGTTTATTTTCTTGGTAGACATTTCTGAATAGCTTGGCTTTTGAAGTTACATAATAACAAATCTTCAAAAACCCTTTACCAGACTAACCGACGTAGTGGGGACGAGTGGACCTTGCATCCACCAAAAACCGGATTTATTTCTGTGCTTGGGTATAGGGTGGGACTGCTCTCAAGGTATTACTGCAACTTTTCATTCCCTCATTTGAAAAACAATAGTTGAACCAGTTTGTAACCAGTACAGTAACAATATGAAATCGGCCAACCCTATTGAAGCTTCTCTCTTTACGTTGAATCTCCGATATCTGAACAACGTATATTTAGGAGAAGCTGCATCGATCTGAATTCTTTAAGTTGAAGCGCTTGAGGTAGCTTAACTATTAAAGCTACCATGTCCGCTCCAAAACTTAGGTTATGTAGACTAAAAATTAAATTCACCATGTCTTCTTTCACACCAGGGCACATCAGGGATAAGACGTTTGGTCCAGTTGGCTTTATTCTGGTTTTTCTTTAATCACAGTTCTTACCATTTCGCGTAAGTTATGTTCTTGGCAATGTTTTTGTCCATTCTGTGGAACGTATATGCAAAAAGTCGAAACGACGGACATCCAGAGATCTCCTCCGTTGGTATTATATACTGGTTAAATCTTGTTTTTTGTATATTTTTTATTTCATTATAGTATTATAAAATTTCCCTTTTGAAATGAGTTAGAAATAAATTTTAAATAATTTTACGTTTCAAATAGCGAAAAAATAATTAAGTATTAGGTTCTTCCATTTTATAAAAAAAAAATCTGATGTTTTTGTTTGTATTATTGTAAAGCCGAAAATCTGCGATTAGTAAAATTAATAACAGTTCTGAGCAATGAATTAAAAACATATTTAATTTTTTTTAATTTTAAAATTTAAACATTACTGGATTATTGGTTTGGGTTCACATTCGTCACCAAAATTCTTCATTTTAACAATTCTATTTATATTTTTCCTTTTTTGAACAACATGAAGCGTGTAGATTATAAAAGTACTCAATGATTAAATTAAAACACTAAATTCGGAACCCGGGAAATTATCAAGCACAAATCACATTCATTTTGAAAGATGAATTTTTTGTGTAGCGGCCAGGATATAAAATGAGCCGTATATTAATAAGGAAATGAGACTGAAATACGAGCCGTTAGGCATGTTTCTCATCGTTCGAGGATATACATTTTTTGCATTAAGGCTGCGCAACCTAGACGTGCGCCCGGGTCCTATACAATACACTTATACGGGGCCCGGGCAATTCGCATGAAGTTGTCACAAAGCGGTTTACGCTTATTAACCGTGTTTTATTAACAGGTACTCGAGTAAATTTCATGTAGACCACCCGAGCCCCACACATACACAATATATGGGCCCGAGCAATTACCTGGCCCTCCTTTTGAGTGGCGCAGCCTTAATAACTGCAAAAATTTACTTAAAACTAATATTTAAAAATATTTGCCGTTACAACGGTCTCTATTTGATCGGTTTTCGGGTACTATTTGACCGTTACATCGGCTGGATTAAAAATTGTACAGTATTTAGGTTATATTCTTTATTCTTTCAATAAAAATAAAAATTTGCAATTTTTACTAAAGTATAGTACGATTAAGTAGCGCAGTATGAAAAACAAATCGATGTCGAAAATCTAACCCTTGGATACAGAAGTGAAAAAGAAATTTTAATAATAGTTATTTTAGTAAAAATTGTGGAAAATTATAATAAAATGTTTAGGTTTTTATCGGTAATGAAAAATCAAACTTTTCAAGATGAATACAAAATCTATTTACAATTTAATTGAAATAATTAAAAGAAATTTTATTATTTCCCATTTTGTATTTCACACAAGCATTCCACGTTACTTCATGTTTTATATAATTATCGAAATAATTACATCATTACATCAAGCATGTTATAATATTATATCCAAACAAACAAATTTAGAAATATCTAATGGAAATCAAAATTACACTAAACAATCCCGGAGATAAGAGTAAGTGAGAAACTATTGAATGTAAACGAATCGCTACTAAATTGACTTTGCCTCTCCTAAGAAAGCTAATTACACTTGTGATGAAAATATTTGTTCAGCTCATTATTATAATACAAATGCACACACAAATGGGCAAACACAGACGAGTAGTGAGTGGAATGAAAATCAAGTTTTGGTTATATTGAAAATGCAAAGTCAGTTTGGAAGAGATGAAGAAGAAACAAGTTTGATCTCGTGGTCAAGTGTTTTTCTTCAATCTTCAATCAGATTCTGTTTAGAAGTTTCTAACTCCAACACCCACATCTTTGACTTAAATCTTTTCTGGCAACAGTTGAATTTTGAATAGAAACAATTGAAATTCCAGAGCTTCCACTTTACCTTGACTCCAATTACTTTTTGGCGCGAACAATTTAAACTGTTTCAGCTTAAAACAGTGGCTTAGACTGTTGACTTTGGAAAACCCCAAAAGTACACAACGGCACCCACATTAAAAGACAATAGTGCTACGAGATCCGCAATAATTTAAATTTTTATACAGATAACTCTAGGTTAGTCCAAATTCTTAGGCCATATTACAAATTTAGTATAAAAATTATATATTTAAATGTTTTGAAGGAAATGATTTTCTATTAGATAAGTGCTACTTATATATTCTGAATAATCATCAAAATGATAAAAATAAAATCTTTTGACATTAGTTATATAAGAAATACGGATTATGTAAGGATATTGATTAAGAAAAATTGCTCTTCATTTATCTCTACTCAACCTTTTTAATAATAAAAATTAACAAAAATACTCTCTCAACTATGGCTATATCCGCACCAGAGACCTGCAAATTGTACTAAAAGAGACGACTAACACATGGTCGCAAATTTCAATAATGTGTTCGATTGTGCTTCATATAGGCGTTGATTCGTTTACGATTGAATTTGTTTTAGTCGAGCAGACAACAACAAAATGAGATTGAAAGTTTAGGATTCATATTTTACCTGAGAATAAAAATAATAATCATTATTATTTTCTCTTATCATTGACCACAATGTGGGACACACATAATTCTCAATGTGAGGTACTGGTGGCCTGCTATGACATTGTGATAAAATTTTTTGAAATTCGGGAAATATTTAGGATTGCCTTACTACCCCTCTCAATAGATTATTTAAAAAATACTGCATAGTGGAGATAAGGGGGTGCTTTTATAACTTTGATAAATGAAACAAGTGCATTTACCCATTTTTTCGCAATTTTTCGAAACATATAGAAGTATTTGCAATTATTTTTGACATACAATTGTAAGCCATTTAGAAATATACTGTGTGTAAATTTCAAGTTCATTTGGTTCCATATCAAGGATAAACGGGTGCGGATATAACCTTCATCGAGAGTATAACGTTAAATTCCAATTATATTATTTAAATTAGTATATTTTGACACAAGTGTTGTAATAACCGATTTCACATGTGTTTCGAACGCTATTTTGTGTTATTCTGAAAAAAATACCAGTTAATCGATAATTACAAATAAAAACGTTCGCAACGGTTTATTAATTTCATTAAATTGACAATTGAGACACAGTGGTTTTTTCAAATTGTGCAAAAACAATTCAGAATGAAATTCTCAATTTTAAATATTTCAATAATAATGTGTAGAGGTTTATTATAACAAAATATGTATTTTAATTAAATTGGTGACAATTTGTGTGCAAATTTAGAATTATTTCAGCCCTTCGTGCAGAAAATTAAACCGTTATAGAACCAATTGGCGTTAAGAAAAGACTACTTTTCGACACGGAATATCAAAAAAAATTATTTTATCAATACCAGATTATTTTTCTGTAATATCCATTGAAAAAGGGGCTAAAATAGTTTTCCCTTTCTATTCTTATAAGGAATATGGGGAGTCTCAACCTCATTTAACGGGTTTTGACTTTTCGTTGACTATTGTTTTTAATTAATAGGACCTAGACTGGCCCAGGATTCGAACCACAGCCGCCTCCGAGGATTCAGTCGAGTTCGATACCACTAGACTATTAGGCAGATATTTAGAAAGATACTACTTATTAAAAATTGAAAGGAATCCGCTTACTTTTTGAGCCACTTATTAAACAAAGAAAAAAGATTGGTAATTGAGCGATTTGTTGTTTTGCAGTTATTGTATAATTCACTTTTCTCGATATTGTCAGTCAATTGTTCGGCCTTTGGGACAATAAAACATGTAAATGAGGAATGTCTGGCTCAGAAAGCGAAACACAATAACGTTTCATCAGGTCCATTGATTCTTTGGCGATGAATTAATGACCCCACACGTCAATCGATACCACCTCTCCAAAGGCGAGAGGAACAAAACGGAGAAGATGAAGCGTAACGTGGTGGCTTCAAATGTTAATAAATAACTAAATTGTTTATCATAAAATTATTAACAAGTTGAATAGAAAAAAAAACGGTTTATGGAAATAAAAAGAGAATAGATCGACTTCTTCATTAACGGTCAACCCTTTGTGGCATTGATTCTTCTCTCGATGGAGACGTTTATTTTTAGAATTTCGGTGTTAACTTATTAACGCCAGAAAAAAAGTGTTAACAGAATACCTCAATGAAAACTTTATTGTGAATGGATGAAAAAGAGAGTAACTTTAAGTTTCATTGCTTATTAGCACCACTGTTCGACCCAAAGATGATTTATTTCACTTTTGTTTTTTTATTGTACTGCGCCTGCTGGGATCGGAAGAGGACAATAAAACGATCCCACAGACGGACAGAGACTAAATGCTATTGTCTCGTCCCAACAGTGTAAAAATGTGTCACTAACAATTAACCAGGAAGTGCATTAAGGTATCCAGCGCGCACTTTTCATCACAAAACATCGACAGTTACACGTAAATTAACATTTTACCAACGGAATACCTTGCGAAATTGGAATTCGACAACGCATTCCATGCATTTCTCAAGGTAATAAATATTATGGGTTAAATTAAAAGGTAATTTAAACTACTGTTGTTGATTTTGATGAAATAAAAACATTTAAAATATACTTAAAGCAAAAAAAATACAAGGTTAATAAGTTTTTTTAGGTTAATAGAAATAATAGAAAATATTTATTTACACTCAAATAAATTGTTTTTAAACTCTTATATTTTATGTACTTTAAGTTACATAAAAAAGTTGGAGTTTTTCAACGCGGACTTCGGTAATAATAAACAAACATCTAATATCATATCTATCTCAATTATGGATTTTTTTTGCACATCAAAAATGAACAATTAAGATCGTGATAGATCACTAAACCTATAATGAGCAAAATAGAGTCTGTCTTGTTCAAATTTGTCCATTTTTTTTAATATCACTTTTAGTTTATGTTGCCAGGCGACTAGCTAAGGAAGTCGCCGCTCCTTTCGGAGCATAGGGCAGCTGTTTATGTTGTATTTTGTTGCAAAATAGTTCATTAGTTTTGTAATTTATTCTTGATTTTACGTTTTAAAATTTATAACGTTAAGTTAATCAAATTTGGAGATAATGACAAAACAATAGAAAATGACATTCAACATTGCGGACAAAACATAATGAATTTTTTATCGCTAGGCAGTATTAACTAAAATTAATAAGGTATGTTCCAAATTAATATATTTTTAATACATTTTCTTCTTATTTAATGTTTTTTCAAAGATATTAACTTTTAAGTTTACTATAGAAGTATTTACGAGCATATCTATTTAGACGGAAAATGAAAAATGTCGTTTTATCTACATTAAAAAACTTTAAATTTTAGATATATTCATGTCAAATGTAGTCAATGTGTAATAAGTATACTTCAAACTAGTAAGTTATACTAAAAAATATACGAAAACATATAATTGAGATAAAAAATAATAGATTTTAGTTTTGATACAAATCCTTTACGAAAAGTAAGGTCGTATTTTTACAAAAAACTTTGATAATATGTCAGAAACGTATTAGTCCTTTTATATATGTTTTAATCAATTAGCATAAATGTATTTCTGTATAAAATAAAATTAGAAAACTAATTTAATTTATAAATTAAATTGTAGTTTTTCAATAGAGGTCCTCTCCACAAATTTAGATTTTTCAAAACGGAAAAAATAGAACAAAGTTATTTATCAGAAAAATCACATCTTTACCTAATATTTTTAGTCTATTCTATTAACCATAATCATGTTTGCCTAAAATATATAAAGGAAGTTTTTTTTGTGTTATAGGAACTGTTACATCTTTTAAACTTCCAACTATTGATGATAGATAAATGGGCTATTAAATTTTAAAATCAGTTTTTAAAATTTTTAAACTTTTAGAAACTGTAGGTGATTAAATGTCAGTCCATTTTAAATTATTCATAATTTTGTTGATTAAAATAGAAATCGGTTATGCTAAAAACTAAAACAATATTTAATTAATAAATTAAATTTAAAAAAAAAAATTTCAATTGATCAAATCGTTATTATCTTATCGCCAAAACAAACAGGACAATATACACTCCGTTGCAAGAAGTTGAATAAGGTCATTTTATTGAATTTAACCATCAATATCTATGGTATTTTCCATAATTTAAAAAATTCATTTGGTAATAGGGTAGATAGAAACTATTGATATCTAATTCCTTTTGAATTAAAGTTGTATATAATCTTTAAAACTAACACCAAAAGCACTCAAAATTCCACATTCTAATAATTTACAATAGATTTATTGAAGTAATTGTACAATTTATTGGGGATGTTGCACAGCAAAATAAGTAAAATAGCAATTTTTTATAAGGTTCATCCGTGTGTGTGTATTAAAAGTGATATAATTCAAATAACAATATGGAAAATACCAGAGATATTGACGATTGAATTCAATCAAATGACTGTATTCAACTTCTTGTAACGGAGTGTATATCACCAAATTATAAATTTGAACACATTAACCATTAGGCCAATTATTGAACAGAGTTTTAAATTTACGACATAATTTGAAGATTTGCTATAAACAAAATTATTCTATTGATTCATTTTATATAAATGAAAATTATAATTAAAAGAAAAATACTGACATCATAGACAGAAATTTTCTACTTACGTGTATATCGATTTATTGGAAAAAATTCAACTAATTCCTAATTTTAAAGCTCTTTGGCAAGCTCAATACAGTAAATTAATAATGATTTTTTTTTAACTTGAAGGAAAAAAATAAAACATATGTTTCAGCTATAAAAGCCTATAAATTATTCATTTCCTGTTAGCAAAAACTTAAATGTGGAATTTATTTTAAAAAAACCCAAGTATGTTTTAAAATATTTTCCTAAGAGTTTCTGTTTCTACCACAATGCAAATGTGAAAAAACAAAACTAAACTGAATAATTCAAGTGATGCTGGACACTTTTTATTTAAATCACTGATGTCACCTTTTATAAATTCTCATTCATGAAAGCCATAATGATATTCGCAACTGCCTGCCGACTGCTGAGTACTCGTCTCGTAAATTGTCAAGGCTAATTTTAATGATATTCAAAACGTCACTGATTGTAAAGCCAAATAAAAACAAAGCCGAGATGAATGCTGAGTATTAAGCAGCCATGTTGTAAAACAAACCAGGCGAGCGAGCGTCTTCAAGTCTGCATCAGGTTCAGGTACCGAACTCCGGTGAGTATTATTGCTTTTAATCATAATTTAAAGATTGATGGCAAGAAGGGTGCTTCAAAATATCCCAAAACCAAACACCTACTTCCAAAGACAAGTGAATTGTCTTAAACATCTTGTCACCATGTGGTCAATCGATAGAAATCCATTCACGAATCATATGTGCAAATTTCAGCGCATGAAATTCTCAAATTTTACACAAAAAAATTATCTGGGATTTACATCACTAATAGTTTTTGTTTATTTTCTAAAGAAATTCGTTACATCGAAAGTGTTGAATTTATTATTTAACTTTTTTCTGAAGAAAATTTATAAAAAAAATTATAAAGACTCCTTTTTCATTACAATCGGAGGAAACAACATTGCAATTTGAATAGTGACCGATTTTTAATCGAAACTTCTTTATTTCAATTATTTAATAAAAAAAAAATCTTTGAAATTAATCCCAAAAAATGAATTTAGCAATTTTTAAAACATTTTTTTAAAACTTTATTTACCGTAATTACTTGAATCACTTACAAAGAATTTCACAAAGTTTTAAGGTATATTAATAACATACTTAATTAATTTTAGCCAATAAATTAAATAATGGGTAATAATGATGGATATAAAAAACTGAAAAAATCATCGGTTTTTAAATTTAGTTCTCCACCTCACCACTCACTTATCATTCCAGGATAAATGAGAGCAGATTCCCCAAAAAAGCTATGGAAGCGCGATTAGCAGGAAAGAGATCAGTCGACCGACCAAGGAAACGATACGAGGCAAAAATAAACGAAACAGCAGATCGACTATTAGGAGTTACCGACTGGAAGGAAGTGGCCATCAACTGTCAACAATGGAGGAGTAGGATTGCACTGGCAAAGGGCCGGACCGGCCCATAAGCCTATAGTGATGTTCATTTATTTAAAGATTAATTAAATGTTGAATCTCACTAGAACCACCTACGGACAAAACCAATAATGCCAACACTTGGTATACGGACGGATCGAAAACAGAGACAGAGACAGGTACAGGCATCGGCATCGCCGGCCCTCAGGCCAGGATCTCTGAACAGCTTGGCAAATACCCAAGCATATTCCAAGCGGAGATACTCGCAATCGAAAGATGCGCAAGAACCATAATAAACAACAACAGCAGGAGCAAGAACATAATCATCTTAACGGACAGCCAAGCGGCTCTTAAGGCTCTCAAAGGTTACACTGTTAATCACATGTGCGTCTTGAGCTGTATTGAGACCCTATACACACTAGGACTAGAGAAAAGGATCACCATCGATTGGATACCAGGACACACTGGAGTCTAAGGAAACGAAATAGCTGACAAACTGGCCAA
>JXOV01022524.1:0-17719 GCA_001014945.1 Clogmia albipunctata
ATTGTTGATTTTTAGAAATAAAATTTGGAGGGTGTAAATTCTTACATTTTTTAAAAACTCAACGCAAACAATTAAATTATGTTTTTATCATATGCAAAGAGTGACTTAAATTTTTCCCAAATAATACAATGTTTAAAGCTAATTTAACTAACTACAAAAATTTAACGTACCTTAATATATAATATTAAAATAAAAAATTAATTCTGAACTGATTGATTTTACCCTGAAAAATATTCAAAGAGACCTTTGAATTATGCACGAGAAATAAATTCATATTAACTGCTAACTTTAAAGTCATACCTAAGGAAAACTAATATTGCTAGAAGTAAATAGTTTTAACAAAAGATGCTCTAGTTTATGGCCAATAAAATGTATTAATTAGTTTTTCGTTATACTCATATTGAAAAATGGGTTTTTTCCCCCAAATTTTCACAAATTCCCCAATGTGCAGGGGGTACAATAGACCTAAGGTCGCAGTGCATTGCTACCCTAACTACAACAACAACAACGCACTTTCGGATTGGTAGAGAAAGAATCATATCTTGTATCCCTCCCTTACACATTATTTAAGTAGTCGTAATTCATAAAAGAGGGCTAATACATGAGTTTCAGTAAATATATTATACTTACTTGATTGTGAACCATCTGTTAGAAGAATTAAAATCAATAGTTGAGTCATCCCCTAATACAGTTAAACCATGTACATCGAAACTTACTTACACAAAAAACATAGTATATTGCTTGAGCTAATATGAGCGATAGTTTTTATTAAAAGTGCGATAATCCGTGAAAATTTGATAAGCTGTGAAAAAAATTGCAAATAATTAATATTCCAATAAACAGTAATAAATAAAGTGGTACCTAATTCGCAAATAAAAGTAGTTGTTTGAAAAGAGGTTTGGTCTCCAAATTTAAATAATACAATCATTATGTTTCATTGCATAACACTCGCGTCATAAATCTTATTTGTCCAACTTTCTTTCTATTTCCCTTCTTTAATCATCTAAATCCAGCGGCCAAGTAGCTTCTCGGACATAAAATCACATCCAATCTAATTTATGGCTAATGAAAATTATTAGATGCAATAAACGTGTCGTAAACTTAATTTATTTTCCTATCGTTCCATTCTCTTGCTTTGCGAATTGGTCAACTGATGCATCTGCTGAAATGAGATGAGTAAGAAGAATTGGCAAAGGCGGACAGCAAACTAATTTTGCATTAAAACCCAGTGGGAAGCTCGTTTGTTCAAATTGGATTGAATTTGCCTAATTCCCATTCCTTTGTGTGTTGAAGAGAGAACATCTGGGAGAAAATTCCATAATTGTAATGTCATATAATTTGAAAATAATTTGTTTATGCAATTGCCAATTTTTCACCTCTTTACGTGGGTTTCTAATTAGCGATAAGGTTATTGCCATAGCAACTAGAGATAATTTAAATAAGACACCTGAACCATATGCCACATTATGTCTCATTATTTTAAATAACCTCTTATTTACACAATTTTGGAGGTTTTGATATTAATTAAATTCGTTTACTCTTTACATATGCTGCAGAATTAGGTATATTTACAACTATAATTATAATTCTAAACATAAAATTTAGCAATAACAAATGTTGATAATGAAATTTCCTTTCTAATTTAATGCATTTTGCTAGAATAAACAGTTAGTTGTTAATTAGTTATCTAGGTTATATTATCTTATTAATTGTTTCACAAATTCTGTTTCGAATTTTGACGATTAAAGTTAAACTTTTCTTTGTTTTATTGTGAAAGAAATTATTCAAAATAAAATATAGTTACATGCTTTATACCAAATTCTATGATGAAATCGGTGTGAAAACACTAATAAAAGCAAGAAAAGATTACACTACATTTCTAATTTGTGCTTTTGTTTTACGGATTTTTAGAATGGATATAGTAAGAACACATTATTATTATTTTCACGGGGAAAAACTAAGTAATTGATTAAATATAGGTGAATATGAATGGTCCCGACTAAGCAAATTTTAAAATACACTTTTTGTCACCTGAAAATTAAATTTTAAACCAAAATAACACATCAACATGATTAAAAGAATTATATTTTCAATTTTTATAATACAAAACATATATTTTATATGTAAATTCAATAAAATTGAAACATTTTTCATTTCTTAAAACTAGATAATTTGGGTGTTTTTATTCAGCGCAATGCATTTCCCACACGTCAAATCAGTTCTAAACACTTCACATGATCATTTTATTATTTAACTAAAATAACCTCATATTTAAATTAAAATCGGAGAAAAAACCGTTTTGAACAGAGCTGAATAAATTATGGTAACAACATTTTGGTATATTCAAAATAATTCCACTATTGCACTTTACATTATAATTGGAGTTTGATCCTTCTCATAGTAGAAAAATATGTACAATATAGTTTATAGTTTTGTTTTGGATCATTTAATATTATATTTGCCATATTATACAGCAATCATGTTTATTAAAACTAATATCCAATTGTTAGAAAAATGAGCAGAAAAAAATTAAACAGCTTTAAACAGAAATCGACCAAAATCCGTTTTTAAAAACGGAATAGACAAAATGACATACAGGTAAATTCAATGAAATACTTTGCATAATTTCACAAATAACACATCCTGTTGTTCTAGGGCACATGTATTCAACAGTCGTGAACCAATGTCATTAATTTACAATCCTTCTCTGGATTTAGATCTTTAAAAAAACCTAGATAGATATGGACAAAATATGTACCGAGGGCCCTGACACTTAGAAGCATGGAATGAATGCGATCAATTTTTAGTAGGTTAGCGAAAACCATTTGGGATAGCCCAGTCAGATGCGAGCTAGAAACCTCCAAAATACAAAAACCAACCTTTATATGCCATTTTGTACATAAGATGAAATTTGGGAGAGATGCCATACTACTTTTAATTTAGGGTGGGTAAAAGGTAGATGTAAATTTTTTCTATGTGTGGAAGCTCTTAACGCTTTGTCAGTACTTTGTTGTGGGATTAAATTTTTAAATGAATATTTATCAATCAATATTCTTAAATATTTCTTTTTGAATTTTTTTTAGTAAACATTTGATGCTTTAAAATTTCGTTTATCATAATTTATATAAACAAAGAGAATTTATAGTAATATTTAGTATATTGAGATATTTTGGTTAATGTTTTACCTGATCTCTCCCATTAATTTGGGAGAGATTCCATGCTTTTAAGTATTTGCAAATGTTCTTGCTTTATATTTTAATTTAGGATATACAAGTACTTTTCAGATTGCAAGAGTTATGAAAAATAAACTAAAAGAAATTATAATTCACATAAAAGAACTCTACGGCCAACACATCATGTCGGGCCATCTCTTTCAAGATTACTCTATTTCCTCTATATTATAAAATAAAGTAAGTTTTTAATAACATGCAAAACGCTAGACATTATTAAACACATATCATACAGAACTCTAATGTGTCATAATACGTCATTAATAGTCCTTGTTCCATAAATAACAAATATTTGCTAAATGATAATCAACCCAGTTTAATTTTGAGGAAATTATGCAATGAACTAATTTATGAACTTATATGCTTCAAATATATTTTGTTCATTCCGTATTTATCATCTATAAATTATGTATTTCAAAACAATATTCGAGACATACAAACACAGGCCTTTTGAAATTCATTAAAGTTCTAATGTAAAATTTCTATCTTACTTTTCCAATAACCATGATACTCCTATTCAAATAATCAATTAATAGTATATAATAAAAATGCAATAAACAATATATTCGTTTTTGGCACACTCCTTCCAAATGACTAACAATTTCTTTTATGCAAATTGCAATTTGAACAAAGTGCATAATTTTCCTCTTTAATATTTATTGAACACGGTTTTTGTCGGCAATTTAATCGTCTGTATTCGATCATGTGTTGTCGTTAAAAATATCGATATCCTCCCATAAAGGTTGATTGGCTTTAAAATTGATTTTCGACGACCCAGAGTCGATTATTGCGTGGGCGTGCTTGTGTTTGAATTGTGTGCACAAAGTGGTGCCAGAGCGTCGTTTGATGTCCTCACCACAGTCCCCCGTTTTTATGAAGCTTCCATTGTCAATAGCACGGCCCAGAATGCCCGCAATAAACGGTCTGTGAAACGCCAAATGCAGTCGAGAGTCTCGGGCATCGCGTTTTTAATCTCCGTTCATTCCACTGCTTTCTATCAATGTCCCATTTTGGCGACCACAAACAAATTATTGGTCATAAGTTCGGGTGGACAAGAGACGATTGAATCATTGTTCATATAAGCTTCTGTTTTAGGAGCTTTCAAATTTAATTCAGCAAAAAGTCATTGACAACTGAATTAAAATCTTATGAAAGATATTATTAAAGTACATTATAGTTTTTCTACTAAGAAGTCTTAAACTTAAACTTGGCTATTAGAGGGTTGATCAATTTCAATCACAATTTTAATACTAATTTTACAATTGAGTTGTTTCGATTTTGGTCATTTGTACAACGGACGATGACGCCCTCTGAATGGCATGTGGGTGACGTTGGTGGCACTTTCTCGCACCGTACTGGTCGCTAATCTGTTTGCAGCTCGGCTTCTGTCCCTAATTCGTAGTGCCAACACCAATTATCGACTCCGGAGATAGAAAAGCACCTCCAATGGCTGATTAATGGCGCCAAAAAGCAAGCCATAAATAAACAGAACAACCTGACTGAGCCGTTGTTTCGCCTCGCTAACCCACATTCCGGAATTTGCAAATTACCGACACGCTGTCTATCAGCATTCGTGAGTCAGATTGATATCGTATTTATAAAACTTAAATTTATCTTATACTTATTATTTCCTTTAGTTTTGGAATATAGAGTCTGTCTTGTTTAATTTTTTGAATAGCTCTTTTATTTGATGTTGTATTTTGTTGTAAAATAGTTGATAAGATTTGAAATTTATTTAAAATTTACCAATATGAAAATTTTAACGTTAAGTTGATTAAATTTGGAAAAATTGAAAAGTGACAATAAACTTTGTGGACAAAAATAACGAAAATTTCAGCGCTCGGCAGTCTTAGCTAAGATTATTTAAGTATTTTCCGCAATAAACTATTTTTTAATAATTTGTCTTGTTATTTAATATGACTAAATTTTTAGTTTACCAAAATAGTATTTACGAACATATCTATTTAGACTGGGAATTAACCTGTTTTACCACATGAAAATTTTTTTTCTCTTCATAAACAGTCATTAAGCTCTATATTTTAGATATATTCATCTCAAATTAAGTTCATATGAAATAAGTATACTTCAAACTAATAAGGTATATTAAAATATATACGCAAACATACATGTTGAGATAAAAAAGTGATGGATATTAGTTGTGAGACAAATCCTTTACCAAAAATGAGGTCGTATTTTGACGGTAAAACTTTAATTGTATGTCAGAAACGTATAATACCTTGTATGAATGTTTTATTCAATTAATATAAATGTATATAGTTTCTTTAAAACATAAAATAACAAAACTAAGTAAATTTAGAGCGATTAATGAAATTTTGAGGGGAATAATAGAGGTCTTCTCCACAAATTTAGATTTTTTAAAACGGTAAAATAGAGTGAAAACATTTATAACAAGAATCATTTCTGTACCCAATATTTTCAATTTTTTTTTCAATAAAATATAATCAGGTTTATCTTAACAATTTAAAAGACGTATATTTTAAACAATCTTTTAAGAAGTGATACCTCAAAACAAAAAATGTCAAATTTTAGTCAAATACTCCGTTCTTCTTAAGTCATTATAATTTCTGTAAATACAAAGTTAAATCTTTTAAACATACAACTTTTGATGATAGGCTAATGAGTTTGAGAAACAGTTTTAAATATTCTTAAAATTAGTAGAAACTGGAGTTGATTAAATGGCAGTCCGGTTTAAATTATTCTCTATGAGATTAATAGCACAAAATTTCGGTGATTACAATAAAAGAAAATTTTTTATGCAAAAACCAAAAACTATATTTAATTAATAAACTTCAAATAATTTCAATTAATCAATGCCTTTTTTATCTCATCGCCAAAATAAAAAGGATAAATTATAACAAGACAGACTCGAAATGTTGTTGATGATTTTCTTGAAATAAGTAATTATTGAAACTGCATACATTTCTGTATCACTCAGTTATAATAAGCTTTATTAAAAGTATGTTCAATTATTACTTATATGACAAGTTAATTCAACCATAATTTTTTAAGAATAAGAATACCTTTTACAACCTACGATCTTTTTAAAATGACATTGTAATCTCCTCATTTATTAAACCAAACAGGCTTCTTTCTCAATGTTTGTTGCGTTGTAAGCATTATTTCGTCATTATCTCAGTTACAAAAAATAAAAAGATTAATTTTATTATAGCTTTACTCTGTTTGTGGTTCGTCGAGAAATAATTATGAATATAACAAGCATAAAACACGCCGCATTTAATGACTTGGAGATAAAATACAATGTATGATGTCATTAAATAAAAGGAAAAGAGTGAACGAATTTAATAATCCTCAAATCGCGACAGCCATAACTTTTACAATGATAAGAAAAACGCATATAGAATATTAATAAATGGAGCCAAATAAAATAATTTTGAAGGAGTAAGGACTTTGAAATTATATTGTATTATATTCGAGATTGTTTTGATAAATTAAATTAGAAAGATATTGTATTTGCAAATAGACATTTCAATTACAACCACTTAGTTGTCTAATTCTATATGTTGTTATTGAAAGTTATTATTATTTTAGAACTAGAAAAATATTAAGGCCACACCACCAAAACGGGCGCTCGAGTCTTTGTCTGAGCCCATACACTACACTTATGCGGGACCTGGGCAATTCCCATTGAATTGACTCGAGGCAGCTTACGCTTATTAAGCGTATTTTATTATCACGCCTACTAGCCGATGTGGAATCGCAACTTCTTCGGAGTCAAGGGTTCAATCCCTGGGTGGGTAGGATTAACTGGGTCTTTTTGAACTGGTCTAGGTGCTATTAATTGACTAATAATACACCGAAAACAAATAGTCACCGAAATGTCGAAAACCCATTGGTTGAAGTAGAGACCCCCATGTTCCTTACAGGAATTGAAAGGGAAAATTTAAGCGTATCTTATTAACGGGTGCCTGAGTCAATTTCATTCAAACAACCCAGGCCCCACACAAACAAAATATATGGGGCCCGAGCGCCAACCTTGGCGGCTCATCCTTATTAAGTAAAATTGGTGTCGGGGTGACGCAGTTGGTTAAGAATTAGACCCGTTTGATCCGAGTTCGAGCACTGATCAAACCTTAATTTTTAAAATATAATGATATTCCTGGCCTTAAATTTAGAACAAATACTATCTTTCATACGACTTGTTCTAATCAGGCAGGTGTTCAAAACTTGGATGAATTACATAAAATGGAAGAGATAAACCAGAGAATTCTATGATACTAGAAATCTGCAGCTGTTTAATGAATGGATACAGATGAAAGTTCTGAAAGTAATGGTCCTTTTCGTAGTATATCTTTTCTGTTTCGGTAGTAAAAACCTAGCAATAAATAGGCTCTATATAAAATCATTGGTTCATGGCGCTAATTACATCATAACAAATAATGATTCATAGATATGATATATACTTGTCAATTTTGACATATGAGTAGATAAGGCATTTCAAAACTTCGATTACGTAATACCAACTGGTAGGACCTAGACCGGTAACTGTTTTTGTGTCGTCGAAGAAGAAATGTTAGTTACACATTGACATTTCAATTAAAACTATAAATTTCATTATTGTATGCATGTTAGGAAGGTATTATAATTTTATAACTAGATTAAAATTAAGTGAAATTAATAAAAAGTGCAATTTCTTTTAGTTCTCCTATAAAATTCACCACTTTGTGCATAAAGTAACTGATTTTGAGATTACATTTTCGAATTTCATTAAATTTTATCGGCTGAATAAAGCGCAGCAAGACATTCCACTTGTTTGCTCTGCTTACTTTGTCAAGTCTCAATTACACTACATTACCTTCGGCTTATAATGTGGATTTGTTTGACTATAAATTATTAAAGTGTTCCGAGTTTTTGCCACAACTCTGATGCTAATATTAACCGGGTTTCGCATGTAACTTGCAAATTGATAGCATCTCCTTTGTCGTATCCGTCTTCATCTATTATTATTATAGAGTTTGTATCAACTCAATTTATCCGCCTCCCATTGGATAACACAGCTGAGAACGAAACATAATGGAACATGCATTCCGATTTAAGCGCATGAATGCAAAATTATGGCGACAGAATATCTCACCGCGAGAAATACTAAAACTTTATTTCTGGTTTAGGGTATGCATGTTTTGAGAATTATTTATTTGATGTGCTGAATAAAATAGAATTTAAAATGGACTTTTATACATTTAATTACTGACTAAATTTTCAGAAGAATAATAGTATATAACAGAAAGGGGAAATATTAAAATCTGTTCTGTCAAAGTCGTTTTAGAGCACAAGTGTTTTAAAGAATTTTTTAAAGCACTAGTACTTTCCTTTATTATACAAGTGTGACCACCATGAAAGAAAAAAATCTAATTTATATGGATGTCAGTTTCATTGTGTATTGTTTAATAGTTTTAGCCGATTCCGTTCCAATTAAATTTATATTTAAATCAACTATTAAAAGAGTATATTTCCTGTGTACAATAAAAGAAGGACAAGATATAGTTACTGATTTTAGGTTTTTGGAATAATTTATTATAAAATGTTGTAAAAACACGGTCGCTAAGCGTTATTAAACACATAGGTCTGCTATAAGCTCGCTGCAATCGTGGCTTAAAAGACCTTGGTGTTTAAAAATGCTTAATTTTATTGAACTGGTTGTATAAATAATTATTAAATTATAGTTTTTCTTTGGTATTAATCACGTAACATCCACGTGATAAAGAAAACTTGAATTCGACGAAAAAAAGGAAAAAAGTTCAATACTTGAAGCTTTAACAGCTTCTATAATGGGCTTTTAGGCAGAATGTGCAGACATAAAATTATCCCATTTAAGCGCCTTCAATATCAAATTTACGTTCAACATATTTTATTTCAGTGGTACAAGTTTTAGAATAAATCACGAAGAAAATTCTAGAATTTTCAATTTGTAGAAAGGAGAAATAATATTTTTTAAATATAAATTTGTAGAAAAATGTATAAAGTTTCATATAAAGCACTCACGATAATATTAATTTATCAAGCAAAGCTTCTATTATCCATTTTTTAATAATGTCCAGCTTATGTTGAACACATAACTTCTTATATGTTTTAGTAGGTATAGTAACCCTATTCATCTACTTAGTTAGAAAGATATTTATTTATCTGTACGTTTGTCAAACTATGCAAATTTAATTCGGTTAAAAGTAGACGATAAACTTGGCAATGGGTTGCGAATTTACGAAAAGAGAGGTAAACTAGATTCAGACAATTCCGAGCGAATATTTGCTTCAACTGGGCTGCTATTTATGGTGAAGTTCCCATAATTCTGGGACCGCCGTATATATCTCCCGGGATGTGCAAATAATCTGCACAATTTATTTCTTTGTCGAGAAAGCTGCGCACCGCTGTTTAACTCTTCGGGGATTATAAACTTTCGTTTAAAATATTTCGTTGGTTGCACAATTTAGAGGTACAATATTTTTAACGTATTTCCGGATAATATTTATATTATTTGTTTTTAAAATACCAGGTAATGTTCATTTAAATATTTATTTCAGTGGTTTTCAATTAACTAAAACATTTCTCATTTAAGCGCTTGCGGACAAAAGTTTATTCGCAATTGCGTCAGTTCAATATTAACGATTTTTTCAAGATAATAAAAATACTTCTGGTAGCTTAAAGTATTGAATTTATTTCCGTAAATTCGTATAAATTAATTTTTCATTTAGACACAATTGGTTGCTTTCTAATATGTACAGAAAATATAATATCAAAAATCATTTAATTTCCCTGAATTTAAAATGAAACAATATCTTTAATTAATTTTAATCGATCAATAAGATAAAAGTTAAGTTATTAATCTTTTTTAAAAAAATTTTACAATATTTATTTAATAATGAATTTATATAAAATGATTAAAAAACAAATTTATTATCTCTAAGTTGATAGACTCTATCTAAAACCTACAATGCAGGAGACATTCATTGGGAGTTTTAAACTTTCTAGTAGGTTTTTCTATAAAAGGAAAAGAAGATATAATGATTTGCATTCTCACATCAGACAGTCCCCAACAAAACGTCGAAAATATTCTTGAACACCATCCGTCCGCCAATCATTCCAGCCTCCTCGAACCGTTCGAAACCCGCCAAACGTTTAACATTAGAGCCCGTAATCGAGTCACAGGCCTCTTAAAGCAGAACCGGATTAAATCCAACTAGCACTGCGCAACTGAACACTAAGTGCAGAATGGTATCCTAATTCTAGAGGTGCAAAGGAAACAGCTCTCCTCGCAATAAAATCAATAACTCTGACCCATGAGTGTAGTGATTGAAATTTTCGGTTGAGGAACAGCATTTGATAATAAATTCTTGCTTTATTCAATGAATGTTTCAAATTACCAAAAACACCACAAGGAGATATTCGACCGCAAAGGGTCGACTACCTCCTTATACAGCACACAAAAAGAAGACTTGGGGTTGGGCCGTGTCCTGCTCCAAAAGCCAGTTGGACGTACACAAATCTACCCTATCATAGTCAACTCGAATAAAGTCCCCACTCAGCAGAATCTCCCACAAACCGACAAAACCACATCTCTCAAACCACATCCTCAATTCATTCATCCATGAGTACTGGGCAGGTACAGATGAGAGCGTTTTCCTTTGCCTGTTTAAACACATATCCGGGTATCTGCTCTCATCCATTACGAACGAAAACAGCGCAATGCTCGACATAAACGCACAAAATGAACCGAAGTCAAGACGAAGAGCATAACCTAGGGTTGATCAGTGAAGATAGTACAGGGACTTGACAAACTTCACTTGAACAA
The DNA here is from genome assembly GCA_001014945.1 of Clogmia albipunctata. Classification (NCBI taxonomy): domain Eukaryota; kingdom Metazoa; phylum Arthropoda; class Insecta; order Diptera; family Psychodidae; genus Clogmia; species Clogmia albipunctata. The sequence continues at coordinate 11,056 of JXOV01022524.1, forward strand.
TTTCCAAAATATCGCTTTGCAAGAAATTTACATTGATTAGAGCACAAATAACAAATTAAGTTATATTAATTTCATGATATTATGGCACTAAAATTTGTTCAATCAAAGATCTATTTTCATTAAACATCGAAAAATTCCATCCCAAAGTTCTATACAAATAACAGATACTTTTCTTAATTGTATGTGTTTGACCTCAATTTAGTACTTTATTGTATTCTTATTTTTTGTTCTTATTTCGCGAATAAATAGTAATTATGCGAATTGTTGAATAGTTATTTGTGCTACAATAGTGTAAAGTCAACTGTTTTTAACGAGTGTTTCACAAATATTTCAAGTTAAATCTTAAATTGTTAAGTTACCGTTAACGGTTGGAATTCAAACTAATAGAGTTTGTTTCTTCTAAACTACTTGGTCATAAGGCAAATACGTATGACCAATCCCGAGACCAATATTATGTTTAGTTTAAGAGCAACAATGGCGACCAAATTTTGACTTTGATACAAATTTGTTAAATAGTTTTGACATTTTTTTCACTAGTCAAATAAAAATTCAAAATTTTAACTGAGTACAATAAAGTGAAACATTACAAAACTCAGATGGATATCAAAGAGCGAAGGTTTCGATATCCGAGTGCAAAATTTTTTGTAAATCTAGGTGAAAAAAAAAACATATAATTAGCCATTCAAATCTTTTAGAAAACTCATTTCTTTGTTTAAATTTAAATTAACTTCTGTCATAATTCCTGTTCTTATAAATTTGTTCTTATACAAAGAATATTTGAAATAATAAGAAATGATTGCAACCTTTAATTTCTTTTATGTTAAAAATTTCAACAGAAGAACTTGTTCTTTTCAGTTCGAGAATTTACACTAATTATTTTTTCTTAGGAAATATTTCCCGCGAATCTGAGTAATTGGTGTCTGGGGAGCATTCGTCTGTCGGTTTCCATTTCCAAAGTTAAAGACGTTAAGTCATTAGTACAATTAGTTTTCGATTACTGAGCAAACACTTGGTGGTCAATAACCGCGCATTCCTCAAGTCACATGTCTTCCAGACGACTCCAGACCGGCTCCTCCAGTCTCTTCCAGCCAGTCAGGGGAGAAGAAGAACTCGGAGACCGAGAAACAATTATACAAAGTTAATGAAGAGGAAAAGTTTGTGGTTCTCTATAAAGCACTCGGTAAAGACTTCATGCTGAGCTTCGAGAAACCCCATTCATTCATAGTCATTGCCGCTGTCTCTACTTTGAAACTACACCTTTTCATTATTCCTACTTTTCTTTATTACATTGGTAATTCCCTAACTTTAAAATTTACTTCAGTCGTTATTGAGAAAATTTTTTGAAATTTGTCCATATTATCGTCTTTAAAATTTTTATCGAATAATAAATAGTTATTTATTCAATTAGGTCGATAAGATAAGGTATTCTTACACACAAGGGTTATCCCTTTAAAGAAAGCCCGAATGTAAAATAATGCTTAGCGACCTTTTTTATACAAAATTTTATGCATTTTTAAATAAAATAGCAAAAATCTTAAAATTTATTTGATTGTTTTAGAAATATATGTTGCTCTATTCCACACACTATATCTGTCTTTGTTGCTAATAAATATATCTATCGTAATGCCGAAAAGGGGTAGAACATACTCTAATTAAAATTAAAAAAAATTAAATACAAGAATATTATTTTTAAGCAGTATATGATATATTCTAGAATCTGGGGTTCTGTTTTACCCCTTTCTATGTATACCAAGGTAGATGAGTCAAATACTGGAGATGAAGAAAAGGTAATCATTAAAATTAATATGCCGATCCGATTATTTTTTTTTACTTATAATCCGTGTACTAATTTAAACAAATTTTTCACAGTTATGTGATAACAGTTATAGACTCATTATTTAAAATGTCGAGCATCATATATTCATGTAATGAGCAACTGACCCATTTTTTAATTAATTGCATAAACGATCAGCCAAACCTAAAATAATCTATATTTTTCGTAAATTAGAACTTGTCAGTTAAAATATTGGGATGAATCAATTTAGTGTGATATTAGAAATTTTTCGTAAAAGTTCGTGCCATCGCCAGAATCCCATTGATTGTAAAATCAAAACAAACAAACCCTTACCTAAATAACAACCTATCTCTAATTCGACACTAATACCCTCCCATATACTACGTTTGATTTATACTGCCCTCGTGAGTGGTGCCGTATGGCGGGAATCACGATGGGGCATCAGACCGGCGATCACTCATATGTATTTATGCATGAGTGAGGGCTATAACTCAGTCATGGGTTGTTTAGTCCAATTTTAATTTATTTATTTCCATTAAATCTTGTAAAAGTATGAAAAAAGGTAATAGTCGAATAATGGGAAGTTCACCGAAAAATTGTTCATACTAGGAAATTGGAAAATGAGAAATATTTTTGTTTGTGAGCAATTTAAGTTAACCAATTTCATTCTCTATAATTGCTGTCATTTTCCTAACGATATGATCGGGACAAATTTTCTCCTAATTCAAGTTCTTCTTAACCATATTGCGGTTTCTTTCACCGTTTTGTGTGTAGTTCCAGTAAGTTTGAATAACATTATTCTTATCTCCCGTCACCCCATTTAAGACAATGTTAGCATTTTGCGATTTCGCATCAAAAGCTCATTTCTGTCAGACTTTTATGGACCTCGCCTTTAATGATGGAAATTTAATTGTTTTAGGAGGCTATAACTTTTAAGGACTGAGAAACATTCTACGCAAATGCTTCATAAAATGAAGGAATACATATTTTTGCCATTAAACATTAAAGGTTAAATATTACACAATAAAGATATCAATTTGATGATTATCGAAGTGAACAAATTGTAGCAATACATTTTTCAAATTAATAGTTCATCAGATAATAAGGATATATGTAAATGTAATCGAATATTATTTAAAAATTAATCATTATTCGTGAATTATAATAAATTTAAAAATAAAGTCTTCAAAATTTTATATATAAATAAACACATAACCTGACATAATTGTGACATCGACTTATATTTATCGAGACATGAAGCTCAATCATAAATTCACATCGTAATTTGCATAAAAAAATAAATGGAAAATAAATCAATAAATTTGCATAATGATAAACAGAAGATGGAGAAAAATGTTGAATGTGGTTTAAAGATTAAAAAGCATTAAATTACATCAAATTTTAGTAAAGTATGATATTAGAATTTTAATATAAGTTGGAGAAGTATGTAAAAATTTATAAATAGACTGTGAATTAAGGTTACAACCGCACCCGTTTATCCTTAATATCTCTTGAACCAAAAACAGCTGGAACTACAAATTTATACCCCCTATATCTCTAAATACATTTTCTCTATCATAGGAGATAATTCAAACATTTTATTGATAAAGGTAGTTAGACAATCCGAAATATATCTAGAATTTCGATAATTGGGTCGCAATGTCATAGCAAGCCGCCTCATGTTGAAAGTCTTAAAATCCTGATTTACAAAATTTTTAAATTGGAGTAGTATACCAATTTTTGAATTGAAATAAAGTAAAGATGACTCTCGGAAACTGGGTTCATTTTGCATTGTGGAAGATAATATGACCACAATTGAAAAGGTAATAAAATCACAGCAATTGTTGTATGGCTATTACGCTCCGTAGATAACAAACGGCTCAACATATAATGTTTAAGCCAAACCATATTAAAATAAAGATCATTTAATTTCAAAACGTCCATACATCGATTTGGATACAGACCGCTTCCGAGTCATGTCAGCCATGAACTTACTCAAAAAAAAATCAGCAGAGTAATTTGGAACAAATATACTAATATAGCCAAATTGAGTAAATTAATCATTTACTTTAGTGCTCCACGTCATAGGGGTATATTTGGATTTTTTCGGTTTTTAGCTTCTAACAGGGCAAACATATTTGCAGTTTTTCGCTTAATTACATATTTTTGTAGTGCTTATTTTATCCCATAAGGATACATTTTGGTCTTAAAATAAGATTTTTTTAGAAATAAAATCATATTTATATGTCTTAATATTTTTTTTTAACAACATATGGACAATGACCATGATACCACATGTATAGGCAGTAAAACCTGTCGCTTTATCTATAAGTGTTTTTTATTTAATTTAGCCGGACATATTTTGTCCATAGATAGCCAAAATGCCCAGAAAATATAAGCACTGAACTCATCGTAATCTGTAGCCAAGACGATATCGAAACCGAAATTTTCTTAATACTTCACATTATGATGAAGGGAATTGTTCACATTTAAGATAAACTATTGCTCTATTTTCAATATTTAGACTCGGAAAAGGTTGATAAATTGTTGTCATTGCTTTTTAAACTTGCATTCCCAAACAGAGTGTTTTATTTGCAAAATTATGCCAATAATTACATAGAAGCAATAAAACATTTTGTCCATACCGTTTTAGAAAACGGATTATCGCCGATTTACGTTCGAAGCTGTTCAATTTTTGTTCTGCTCATTTTTTGCAACAATTGGAGATTGTTGTTGTGTGCTATTAACAAAGAATTATAATCCAAAAACAAGACTACATTCCATTCTGTACTTGCTTCCCCTCTCTTTGAAGATATATGAATTGAATACACGAATCATTAGGGATTGGATTTTTGAAAACGTTGTTGATGATCTGGATATAAATTGCCAGTACTTGCAGAAGGACGCTATTTTTATCTATCAATTTATTCTTCAATATAAATAATATTTATTTTTTTTTTCAGAACATTGTAATTTTTTTCTATAGTTGTTTTTTAATTTTTATTAGTTTAGATTTATATAGGCTAGGCGCTCGACCACACTGTCATAAGACAAAAAAGTTTTATTTTTTTTTAATTCATGCACAAATTGTACAAATATCATTGTATTATTTAATATTTGTTATTTGAAATGTATGTATAGAAAGAATTCAATAAAAAATACTTTTGAAAAAATATTATATTATTGGTTCAAAATTAAAATTACACAGATATTAAATAAGTGTGACTTTTATGATATTCGCCTTCAAATAAATTATTAAGAGGATAACAAAAGATGACATAAATATGACATCAACTTAATTTTATGGAGAAAAAATATTCATCGTAATTTTCAGAAAATATGACATGAATAAATTAATAAATTTACATGATGAGAAGGTTGAAAAAAATGGTAATCATGCTTTTTATTATTCAATTACATTAAATAAAAAAAATTTTAATAAATATTACGTTTATAAATATTTACATTTAATATATATTTAAATTAGTTTTATATTTATATACTGATTATAATTAATGTTGAGATTATTATTTGCAATTTATAATCTCTCCATACTAATAGAGCAATTACTTTTTACCATCGTATAAAACACCCTTCGTAATTTGCAGACTATAAGCCTGATATTTACGATTTTTATCATATTCATAAAAATAAATTTCAGGCACGATTTATTACTTTTGGGGTAGTAAAAATTTAATGAATCTTTCTCAAGGCCTGTAGAATGTTAAGCAATTCTTATAAATGGGCTATATTATTTACACAATTTTTTTAATGAACACTATTTTTATTTTTTTGATAATTGATTGAAATAAGTTTTCAAAATAAATTGTATATATAATCCGGACCACTAAGATTTCAAATTATAATTTTAAGTAATTAATTTTAGTACTGAATAATGCATAATTAAATACTATACGTTTATGAAGGTGTTTAAAGAGGAAGCATTGGCTGATAAAATTTTATATTAGTATAAAGTATTATAGGTTAATTAAAATAGTTTAAAATTAAAGGAAACTCTTTTCAAAAATTTATTTTAAGAAACAAATTAAAATTTAAAATAAAAAATTTAAGTTTAAACTATATTTAAAGATTTTAGTGTAAAAATACCTAAAAAAATTTGTTTTTTTTATTGGAATTCTTTTTAATCCTTAAATGCCCATGCGGACCTTTAGGCACGCTAACAGTGAGTGATAATATATAATAAACTAAAGTATTTTTAAAACATTTTTTAATGAAATATGTTAGTTATACACACTTTGATTTTTTCAAATATCTTGAAAATTGTTGGATTTATAGCCATTCAAATTGTGAATTTGGGGAAAAAACCGAAAATCAATTATTTTTTAAAAAACACATTTTTCAAAAATTATTAAAAAATATACGCCAATAAAATTTTGAGATAAAAAATTATTTCATAACTCTACAATATATCTCTTACCATTATTAAATAATTATAAATAACTAATACAGTGGACGCCGCTTATTAGGACCACGGTTAATAGGAACAATCGCTTTATTGGGCCAAAATGCCTAGGAACGGATCGGCCGTATATAAATACATTGAAAATTCATCGCTTAATGGGGACAAACCCATCGCTTTAAAGGACCATTCTGTGGCCAAGATCACTAATACAAAAAGTTGAAAGAACAAGTGCAAGTTACGACAACTTAGCCCTTTGTATAATTTTATTCACACCAATCTTGACCATGTACCCTACACTTATTTAACCGACTGAAATAGTGAAAAGAGTAGGAAAAACCACAAAAAATTGTCTCCTCACATGTTTGTGTTTGCCGATTTAATGGCACCGCAATAGTTTATACGTCACTCTGTGGTCAAGTTTTTGGTCATCAATATATTCATCACTA
>JXOV01022527.1:0-13398 GCA_001014945.1 Clogmia albipunctata
ATAGAGACATGAAAATCGTCAAAATATATATATTATTTTACGTTACTAAGATCCAAACTATAATTAAGTACAAATTTAGTGTATTTACACGATTAGTAATTGAATTATACTTTATTCAACACTGTACGATTGTAAAACAATATCTAGAGGAAGCATTGGCTACTTAAATGTAAACATTTTTCAACAGAATTGTATAAATAACTATTAAAAGCCTTAAAACCCTTGTTAAGTTGTACAACAACTTTATTTCAATAAGAATTAAGACAAACCAAAATCATTTTACAATAATAATAATTTATCTCTTAGTATCAAGTTCCTCGAATTTATTACCCTTGATAGTTATTTGAGATTTTATACTGTTATTGATAACAAAATTTAGCTTTGTGGGTGGGGCTGACGCTCAAATTAAACTTTATATTTCTGGCCTAATGGCTGGCGGCTTGTGAGGCTAATTGGCAACCTATTGACTGCTGATAAGGCCCATTGACAGTGGCTCCTAATCGGTTTTGTTAATTTATTTAGTTGTTGTTGAAAAGAACGACAATCACATTTCTTCCCAATTTAATTGTCTCGTTTGGCGGACCTCCTCTTACTTTTGCCAACTTCTGACGACTGCCTTTCAGAGGAGTCGTCGTCGTCATCCGCTGATGATGATGGCATCAAACAACAAAGCCCGGCTCCGGAGACATGGATACGGAATTAAGCTTTGCCATAGGGAGAGAGCGAGAGACATTATCGCGGTTATGGCTTTATTCGAGGCGAATTAATTGAGCGGCGAACATAAATTCTGAGGACCGCACAGGTGGTGGTGGTCTCGATGAGAGGTGAGGTGAAGAAGTGAGAGGAGGCTGGAGAGACCGGAGACGACGAGCTGATGGTCCACCCACTCGATCTGCGCGATCAATAAATGTAAACGGTCTCTCTGTCGAGTGATGTCTTAATTTTTATTGCTCCAGGCCTGCATTTAATCTCTCCTCGATGCGACTGAAAAATGAGCCTGACTGTTTATTAGTTTTTTTTTGTAGGAATCCAGTTTTTGCTTTTAAATTATTCAAAGCACAATCAATTACGACTACCCTGTCTATCTAATTATTTACATTCTTATAGGCCAATTAGTGACACTTGTCTATTAATTTGTTATAAGCTTTTGCTCAAAGCGTTTCCTTCTTACAAGGCGCTACAACCGAGCAACTGTCGTAGCCTAAGATTTACTTTTATTGAAATTTTAAGCAGAATGTCTCCACTTTTGTTGGAAGATCTTTTATAATTAACAATTCAATTTTAATTTCACAATTCAATTACGAAAATGATACTTTCTATTCACTACTTCAAAACCATAACCCTGATTTCACATATTTGAATACAACATTTTTTGGAAACATTAGTCAATGTCTTTGATATTTCCTATAATTTAAAAACAACCATATGGCAAAGAATTCATTGATTTTATAATTGTTTCAGTTTTTTGTCTTTAAAACTATATAGCGTAAACTTGAGAGAGAAACCCTATTTTTTTAAAGAAGGGCTGGAAATAGTAAATCGAAAGGTGTAGTAAATTGGAATGCTGTTAACTTTGAAGCCTAATTAATATAGAGCCTGTTATCAAATCAAAACGTTTTGACTGTGACTGTAATTAAAAAAGATATTTATTTGTTTTCGTCGATTTGAAGACACCGCAATAGTTTACAGGTCTCTTTGTTGTAAATTTTTTGGTTATCAATATATTCATCACTACATACAGAATCATATTTGATTGTTAAATAGTTAGCTAAATTCACTATGTTTTTATTTACGTATCTTTTCGTTCGTTATTACTGGGTGAGATTTAACTCTCTAATTTGTTTGGTTAAGAAAACACTATACACTGCGTTTCATCCTTTTACGACAGGGGTCTTCGATTAAATTTTGGTTAATATCTCGGTATCAATCTGATCTCAATTTTTTTTGGCACGAAGAAAGGTCTTATCATTAACCATCGTCTGCACTATAAAACAAAACACTAGGTTTGTTGCAAATAATTAAAAAAAGCGGTGCGGATTTTTCCCATACAGCAGTATCGTTTCATCCTTTTACGACAGGGGGCATATTTTCTCCCAATGCGCCAACAAGAGAGAGTTTTTGGTAATACTTTTAAACTTAAATAGTTTCTATCTTTGGAAGTCTAAAAACCCTAATTTGGAATTAGGAGAAAAGAGTATTAAAATTTTTTTATTTAGTTAAACACTGACCAACCGCTTAATAATAACCCAAATTACACAATAAACCAAAAATTGTGCTATCTCTTTGTTTATATAAATTATGATAAGCAAAACCATATAAGGACAAAATTCAGCAAAAAATATTAAGTTTTAAATATTACTTTAAAAATTTAATTCCGTCGAAAAAGTACTGACNACTTTTAAACTTAAATAGTTTCTATCTTTGGAAGTCTAAAAACCCTAATTTGGAATTAGGAGAAAAGAGTATTAAAATTTTTTTATTTAGTTAAACACTGACCAACCGCTTAATAATAACCCAAATTACACAATAAACCAAAAATTGTGCTATCTCTTTGTTTATATAAATTATGATAAGCAAAACCATATAAGGACAAAATTCAGCAAAAAATATTAAGTTTTAAATATTACTTTAAAAATTTAATTCCGTCGAAAAAGTACTGACAAGACCGTGAGCTACCTTTAAGAGCTTTCAAAGACAAAAAAAAAATTATATCTATCTTTACCCTTCCTAAACTAAATTGAGTATGGTGTCTCTCCCCCTATGGCGTCGCTTCGAGGTTTACCCTATTAGTGTTATTAACAAATAAATGTATAAGTACTAGAAAGATTAAAGTTTCAATGCAACCAGAATTGACTATCGTATTATTGAAAAAAAATTAATTGTTTTTTTCAAGTCCTCATGTTTCTTTTAAAAAGGCAGAAAACACATTTTCTGGATATTTAATATTATAGTATTAATAATTGTTTTTGTCTAGCCTATCCTTGGTCAAAGCGTTTCCTCTTAGAGATAAATACAATTTCCAATGACAGAAAGGGAAAGAAGAAAGAAGAACTCCTGCTCGAGCCGGTGTTTCTTGGCAGCCGGGAATTTCTGGCCAGTGCAATTAGTACCCAATTCCGGGTCCCGCAATAACTCATATTCAATTACCTCTCCGGTGTCGAATGTTGTCATCAGCCGCCTCGCATCCATAAAACACTGCTGGTCCCCGAAAAAAAAACCGAGGAAATTAACAAAGAACGCGAGGCATAAGGTCACGCTATTTCCTCATCAAGGCGCGTCCCGTGTTTTGCGACCGTTGTCCAAACAGGAGACAAGAAAATTCTCCCCATACTGATCCCACAGCAGCAGCCATCGCCGCACACTGGTTGAAAAAATAACAAAAATGAAAAGAACATTCGTTTTATTGGAATTTGAAATATTTAAAACTTTAAAGATCCTTCTGATATGTCTGAGCGCCAATGAGATAATCAAAGATCAGACAAGAGTTAAATATATTTAATTATATGGATACATTATGTAGGTTATTGAATATAAAAAATACAATTTTCTCTAATTTTTTCAATCCTGTTGTAATCGATCGAAATATTTGGCCGATGTGGTGCAGTTGGTTGAAGCGACACCGAATTCTAATCGATGGGCTCAGGTTCGAGCCTGGTCAGACCGTAATTTTTTCTTTCGAATTTCACTACTCCTTTCCACTAACCACATTGTGATTAATATTTGCTTAAAATACATTTATAAAAATAATATCCCCGGCCTCATCTGTCGAACAACTAATATCGTCAACACTATTTCTTCGACCCAGACAGATTTTCAAATCTTGGTTGGAGTGTACAAAACTGAAAAGATAATAATTTCTATAATACTAGTAATCTGATGCCATTCAATGAATGGATACAGATGTAAGTTATGAAAGACATGGTCTTCTTCGTAGTAAATAATTTCTGTTTCGGTGGCAAAAACCTGTCAATATATAGAACAAATATTAATCATTGGTTCCTGTTCAATAATATCCTAACAAATAATGATTTATAGACATGACATTCAACTGTCAATTGTGAAAGATTGGCAAATGAATAGATTGGACATTTGAAAACATTAATTACGTAAAACCAATTGTTAGACCTAGACCAATTTGAATTTTTTTAATAAATTCTACTGAGAAAAGAACCAATAACCATCTTACTGTGCAGTTACTTTTGGGGAGCAAGTATCCCGGAAAAACACTTACTTTCAGTAAAATTGCTTTAATTACGGACGTAATATATTGAAAATTTTAATTATACGAAATTAAAAGTTGGTCGGGATGGGGAGAGAGGAGAAATTGACCGGGTGCTCTGAAGAGGTAATTGTCTTTTTATCGGAATTCGGGCAAAAACTAATGCAGGCGTTTGATCGGTGGACAGAAAGAAAGAGCTTTTTGTCGATAAACTGGAGTTTGTTGCAAGAGTCCAGGACAGACCGAGGCACGTTCTCTTCATTATAATTGGACAAGTCCATGGCGGCGGCGAGGGCAAGGGGTTCAAATCCGAACATGGCGAGCGACACCAGAGAAGAGTGCCTTGTAATATATGTGGAAATTGTGTGTTTCAATCGAAATAATTATGAATGATACGAGTTTCACCTGCTAAAGAGCTAACTGAAAATAATCATTTCGAGTTTGTCAGAGAGCCTCACTATGGGCTTGCTTGTGGGCCAGACAGCTGCCCGGCAGGAGGCGAATCATCATCGTTCACCAGCTCTTTTCATTTTCTTTTTGTTGTTATCTCTGCTCTGTCGCTTTTATTTACATTTATTTTTTTTTGTTCAATTTGAAATGCGATTTATTTAAGAACAACCTTTTGGACCATGTGGAAGATCTGTTGTGTGTGCCTGTGTGGATCAGCAGAGATAGATACTTTCAATTTGGCCTCCCTGATAACTTTATTTGAATGCATAAATTGGCGATAATGGACGCATAAAGTTACCCGTCTAATGGGACATTTCGCAAACACGCATTTCCTCTCCTCTCATCTTCGCCTCCTTCCTTTCCACTCCTTAGCTCTTTTTAATCTGTTTTTAATTCAAAACAGCCGGTTATTAAAGGTCTTCGAGATAAGGAGAGACCCATCAAACGAGCCTGATAAAAATATACCTCTTCCCGTTAACCCAAATATATTTATAATGGATGAAAATTGCACATTTGCATAATGCATTTTATTTTTTCTGGTCCGAAAAAAGCTGCCGATCACAATTCAATTAAGGGCAATTAATTTGGCGAGGCACCCCTTGGATCAGCATGCCCTTTTCACGTTTCCGCTTTTGTCATTGTCGCCACAAAAGGTGCAATAAGATTCGCGATCGACGCCAGCCATGATAAATGATCACTGCGATCCGCAAGATCGCGATAAGATCGCGCACCGTGTTTGATTAATTGTGATTGGCGGAGTTAATTAACAGGTTCCCAGACCTCTCTTCCATTCGATTACTCTCTGTGTACCCCACTGCTGGTTGGTGCTGCTGCTGGCCACTTTTTCTTAATTAAATACCTCCAACTTCTCTCGATTTCAGCCGATAATTAATATAACTTTTTATTGCCGAAATAAACACCAAAAGACTATTTGCTTTGGGAAGAAGAAAGAACAAACAAACACCATTCGATTTATAGCACAGCCCTTTCAATAGCTATCATCAAGCAGTCTCTAATCCATGCCAGAGCCTTTTCGAAGTCATTTGAAATTAATTGTTTTTTCACCGCACTTCCCTTAATTTCAGTTATATTTAGAGTGGTGAATATTCACAGTGATTTATATTTTTATAATAATATTATAGTAATAATTCATAAAGGATGTCACAAAATTATTGGAAATCTGGAATTAAATATAAAAAGAGGGTTTTTATACTTTGACTATAAGTTAATTGAACTAAAAAAATTAATAAGTTAGGATTATGTTTTCTATAACACATCGGCCAAATACATATATCCCAAAAAGTGTACAGACCTATACTGCCCTAGTGTACGGTGCCGAATGGCGGGCCTATCAAACACTTTTTCCTTTCTCATTCTAATAAGTTATTTATCATTATATTGAGGTACTACATCTATAGCGACAAATTACCAACCTACCATACCATCGGCCAAATAACCTCCTGAACAACGCTCTTAGGATCATATCATTTTCATGAATATTTTCAAGACCGAAGCATTGACCGTCACATATGATAACTTTACGAATTCCATCTGAAAGGCTTTGATTTATTTGTGGTGAAATTGAGATGATCTTATATTTCACGAAGCATCAAAGAAATTTGCTAAATCAATTAAATCACAAAATCATTATGTCCAAGTTTAGTTAACTCTTTTAGAAATAACTCGGTCATGAAACATTTCTTGCAAAATTGAGATGATTTTGTCTATTGTGTAGCTCGTAATGTGTTTTTTTAATAAAGAAGTCCAAATAAATACATTACGATTGTAACCCTAAAAATGAATAATTATTGCCCAGTATCGTAAACATTTGATAGTAACAGTTGCATGGTTCGTGCAACTGTTACTATCATCGCATAAGTAGGGTCTAATCATACTGGTAGTTTAAAAACTACAATAATCAAGCTCGTTGAGGGTGGAAAGGCTTTTCATTAACATTATTTGGATTTTTCGATCTCAAAAAGCGTCAACAACTCTGATTAAGAACATAATTTCAGAGGTAAGAACGGGACTCATCACTGACGACAATGTTCGAATTGGTTTTGAAAAATAACATTAAAATGATATGGTCCCAAAAAGGTTATCCTGGAGGATATTTGGCCGATGTTTTTTAAAATATATAGCCCAAATCTATGTATTGAAGACTCAGTTTAGCAATTAATAGTTTATGATTTAATTATTTTTATTTAATTGAAAAGGTCGCTTAAATTTGGAACACCCTTAATAATGTTGATAAGAGAAGAATTATTTGAAATCGTGATTATTCTTTTCTTTCATTGACAAGCTGTGTTTAGTAATACAAAGCTTATAATATTTATTTCCTTGAAAAAAGTCATAAGTACAATGACTGACAATGACATATATTCTATATTTTAATTAGAAAAATAAATAAAAAGAGTACTTGCCAAGTTCAAATGGAATATGGAGAAGTTGGAATAAAACAAGTGAAGTCCTGTGCTTATTTAATTTCCCTTTAAATCGCTGCCCCCACCACGAGACCATTAATAAGGCCGGATGAGATGATAAATCGACGCTACAAATTGTGATGAATCATTGGGGAATGCAAGGTGGATGGATGGATCTCTAACAAATCAATTTGCCTAGCCGAGTACCACCGCCAAGAGTGAGAGCGAGCGCAGGTGGTTTACCTGAGTCAGGTAATGAAGAAATGTTAATGAACTCTTGGAATGGAATGAATACTAGGTAAACAATCCAATTCCGATTCCACATCTTTCTTTCTTTCAAAGGCATATGTCCAGCGCTGTGAACCCCAACAATGTTACAGGCATTTTTGGGGGAAACTCTACCATTCCAAGAGTTCCGATTGATCAATAGATATATACGAGTATGCATCACTGTTGCATAATCATACCTCAATTGACGAACTCATTAATACTTTTTCAAGACATTGCCAACAATAATTTCTAAGATTAATATTCCACACGTAGAGTGATCTCAATAATTTAAATTATTAATTAATTTAATTAAAGCTAATAAATTAATGCAATGTCTTTTTTGTAGCATATGTTGGTTATTCTGTTTTGCTTATATAATATAGTGGTAAATTATTGGAACATGTTTTAAAATAATCTGTTTTATATATAACAATTGAAATAATTTCGCCGGGTTGTTAAAGTCATGGTTAAAAAATTGGTTAGTTCAATCAGGGTTTTTTTAAAATTTATTATTATTTTATCGTCAATTCTAATTGTCAGACAGAAAGGTTTTCAAAACTTAGATGAGCGCACAGACTTTGAAAAAATAATCGGACCTTTCTGCTAGTACTTACCTACTATTGAAAAAACGGCTTTCGTGTTGTGTGTTCTGTTTTGGTAGTAAAAATCTTGTTAATACATTAGCCCTACACTGAATCAATTGTTCAAGGTACTAACACATCATATCAAATAATGGTTTGCAGACTTGTTTTAAAATGTTTTTTAAAATAAAATTTTAAAATAAATTGGGAAAAATTGGCAAATGAATAATAAATGGAGAATTTGAAAAATCTGATAACGAAAAACCACTTGGTTGAACCCAGACTGAACGGTTGTTGTGTCATTGGGAAGAAAGAAATGGGTTGCAATTTACCATCACTAATTAAGCATAAGCTGGTTGTAATTGTGGTAGTAGTGAAACGTCATTGGCTGCGCTGTCATGACTTATTTTGATTTGATGAGTTGGTTACAAAAGACTTTTAAAGTTTTAGATTGGACTGGTAGCTTTATTTTAAAGCAAGTGTTTGAAAAACAGGTTATAAGCTGTTATATCGTATCACATTTAAATTCACCGTAGGACTTTTCAAAGATTAAGTGCTGAAAATAATCGTAAAGGCTCATGCCAAGAAAATATAGAAGATGGATCACCATTTCGTAGTCTAATTCAACCATTTAGGCCTCTTGGGCAGTCTCTTGGTTTCGCTTAGTGATTTCCCTTCCAAAATCAAGACTCTAATCACCAAACGATATATGTAGCTCTTTCTTCATTTTTCAAAATGTTTCCGAAACGTTCTCTTTCAGACTTGATTAAAGCTAAACTACCAGTCCAATCTGGCAAAAATTTAGAAATAAGGGTTTAAAAGAAGTTTCAAAACAAATAAAATCAATTGGCCTGTTTTATAACGTATACAGTTCTCAATTTAAGTCGGATTGGTGTCTAATGGTTCTAAAGCAATGAATAACAGCGCATCCAAGAGTAAAAAATTTGGACAAATTACCTATAAAGAATTGACGAATAATTATGAAATTTGTTCCTAGTAGCTGATTTTTCTTGTTTTACCTTTATGTGGATGGATTTTTGAAGAATTTTGTGCAAATAAATAAAAATTTGCGTTTTTTTTCTATATCTAACAATTGTTAGTAGTTCTAGAATGACTTTTTCTAGTTCTGAATTTAAGTTTAGTCGTTAACTTGGTTAAAACCTAAATAATGTCGAGCAAAAGCAAGCAGGCATCGCGCAATAACCATTTCATTATTGATTTTTGGAAATCTTAGTACATAATATTAAACAAATAAATTAAACTAATTAGGTACGAAGGCATAATAAATAGATAACTATAAATAGACTGTACAAAAATGAAACACTTTAGCACGATTAACATAAAATGTGATTAAGTTTGAAGATAATAGTTAATATCAATAAAAATTAATACTTTAAAAACACGATATAAATTATTTACTTTGTAAGTTAATAAACTTAATTTTGCGTAAATGGTGGCTGAAACAATTTAATGGATATAATTAAAGTAATCTCAAGTGCGTCATAAATTTGCATTAAATCTGAGTTCTCTATGCAAAAATTTAAAGTGAGTTTGCGTAATATGGATTTAATTACCCTAAGAAAGTCATTGCGGAAAAACGGTCAATTACAGTCTGGTGGAGTAGATTATTGAAATAGATAATCATAATTTGAAGATAGTGATTTAAGAAAATGGAAATTGCTTTTATGGGCGATTAAATCATTGCAAATCGGATTTATTGATTGATTTCGATAAATGGCTTAATCCGCTACAACACAGTGATCAGTTTGATTAAAAAATCCACCAAAATTAATAGAACAGTAAATTATGATTTGTAAATATCAAAATAAGAAATGTCTTCTACAAATTTAAAAAGGGAATTGTTTTTCAAAATATATTATTTCTTTTCTATGATCGAAACCGATCACTGTGCACAATCAGAGATATGGAGTGAGAGAACTGGGAACGGAAACTGGACTTGAACTGACAGTCAGAGAACAGCATGATTGGCAATCCTTTTGCGTTTTCTAATTGTAAGGAATTAATAGATATTGAAATTTGCCAACATTCAACAAGTGATCGCGATTATAATGGCGGACTGGAGCTGCGATCAATTCGCATTACGCAAAAGAGATCTGTCACAATTACGGGAGCCGCTTTTCAACGGGTTTTCTATTTAACGATCGAATCAATCGAACGTTTAAATTCATTGGCTTTGATGGCCATTTAATTGAAACGTTGATAAGATGATTCCTCTCCCCTGATTAACACCTGATCGACGCTGGGCGTGAGCTTGATCACTAGTCTCGACTGAACCAGAGGATCGTAAAAATACACTCTGCAAATGGAACTTGATTTGTCGGATTTATTACCACCAAACAGAGAGTGCTTCTTATAGAAAGGCGACGAGGAGCAGGTTGATTAGTTCCCGGGCAGAACAATTAATGGCCAAGAGGAGGCCTAAAGAGCCGTTTTATGTTCTCTAATATTCGCACTAATCCCTCTCTGTTTTTCCCGCCGATCTCTTTGCGGAAATCGACAAACTCCACCACCACCACCGCCATCACCTGGACCAAAGACCACGTGAGAACCACCGCCTTAGCCTCATTAAGTGTCTCTCATTAGAGCAATTAAAACTTTTATTATTTCTTAATTAAATCTGAAAAATGATCAGACATTAAGTGGGCATCAGAGGCACTGAGAAGTGACACCGAGATGGGGAGTGGGAACTGGGATCTCAAGCTAAAAGCCCTATCCAAATGCAAATGCCGCACAATGGTTTAAAATGATAATATTTTATTTTATATTTGAAATAAACTTACTGACAATTAAAGAGACAAACTTTTTAGATAAGACAAACATATTACATAATTTATGAAAAACTTTACATTAAATGGAAAAAAATTAAAATTGATTTATAAATCATGGCTTCTTAAATTTTAGTGACAAGAACTAAGAACAAACTTATTTTTATCACATGCTTAAGATCTAAACTTATAATTTTAGTAGTTGAATTTTGGGTATTTACATGATGCGCGTTTGTTAAAATTAAACTTTTCCCACGACATTCCATTACGGAACTAGGGATAGCCTAAACCTCAACCATCGGGTGTTAGACTTTACATGACTTTGTGTTTTCAGTGTATTAGTTGCCAATAAATACCTCCTAGACTAGTTGTAAACGGATCCAGCCAATCCGCCCATTGTATTTATATTTTTGCGCTAGAAAATATCCGCCCGGGATTTGATCTTACGACCTCGAGGAGGCAGTTTAGGGCGCTAAGCCACAGAGGCGTTTGTTAACGGGTATTTAATAATGCCTAATTAAACAGTGTGTAACTATGAATGAACTTTCTAAATTCTAATTTAAGTTTAAATTTTTCAGTTATTAATAAACATTATATCCTAATATGTTTTAAATAATATATATCTTTTACCTTTTTATAAATAAATTAAATGATATGGTATTTCCGATAAATGGTTAAATATTTCGGATTGAATGAAAAAAATATAAATAAGTTAAAAATTAATAATACAATAAAAACAAACAAAAACTCATATGGTGAAACTCCTGGCCAAACAAATTTCGGTAAAAAGATCTCTGGAGAATTAAGATAAAAAAGTCTTTTTTTAGAAATGTCATGAATAAAATATCTAAGTTGTTGTTTCCAATTATTTAAATGAATCCATCGTGCACCACCACCATGTTTAGTCGTTGTCATGATCAGAGCTCGCGGAATGAAAACTATGCCAGTGCAATAAATCGGCACAATTTACAAGCGCGTTAATTCTTCTTTTTCCTCAGAAGCAGTGGCCAGCTAATGACACTTAATACCTTCTTCTGTTCTATGGATTTCCCTGGAATGATCAATACAAATCTAATCGGTTCTTTGATTGCCGTCCGGAGGTAATTTGCCACTCTTAAAACGCAATCGAAACCACGACGACAATTATACGACTCTGAAGATGCGCAAAAACCACTACCGTCGTCGAACTCATAGAAATGCGCAATATCGGCAGTTATCAAAGCCAAGAAGATCGATCAGCAGTCATTCCGGAAAGTGCGATAACAACCAACAAAACAACCGTTTGACCTTTTCTGCTCTTAGTTTCTTCGAGTGAAATACTTATCATTGATCAATAACTAAAAGTTTTTAATCCCAAAGCAGATGTTTCTTAAAACGTTGTTTGAGAAAGAACTTCATTTTTACTTACAAAAGTATAATATTATTTATGACCGGTAGCATTTTAAGATTTACTCAAATTCAGAGTTTAAGAACCAACTCTATTCCATATCAATAGTAGTTGGTTTTAACTTAAACTTTCAAACCGTCATTTAATATATCAAGAGACTTCATTACTTTACATATGTACTTATTAAATTGTTTTGAATAGACATATGAGGATATATACAATTTTTCATATATTAATTAACTTCCAGGGCAGTGTTTCTATAAGCTCGCCATGAATTTCCACGTTCGCATGGCGAACACTTTTGCATTGAAAATCATTTCCATTAGTGCAACCAGCGGAATCAATTCTTATTTCAGGTTTTTTCGATAATATTTTTATTTTGACGCTATATTATTTTACTTTTGGTAATACGAACGAAGAATGGATATAGTTAGATCACATTCCTAATATTTTCACTGAAAAAAAACAAGTAATTAATTAAATATGAGGTAAAATATGAATGATCCCGGCGAACCAAATTTTAAAACACACTTTTTGTCACCTGAAAATTAAATTTTAGACCAAAATAACACATCAACACGATTATATTATATCTTCAATTTATATAAATCAATATCTTTATTTTAAACGTAATTTACATAAAACTGAAACATTTTTTAATTATTGAAATTTCCACAATTTTCTTCTTTTTCTTCATCGAAATACAATTTCCGCACAATAATTCACTTCTATACACTTTACTTGATCATTCTATTGTGCATTTTTAAATTGAAAACCTTGAAATATAAACTTAAAATTAACAAAATCAATCGAATTAGTTTTTGGATAATCAAATATAGCGACGTTATTATGATAATGATAATATGATAATGAAACCCGTTGCCATTTGTTTGACTACCCTAAAAAACCGTTTCGCAGTGGCGAAAGCGGTAATTCTTCGTGAACTTAGAAACACTGCCCGTGCGGTTTGATTTTTTTAAGCGGAATATTAAATTATTCGTTGTGCCTGTAATTTTTGACAAACATTTGAGATTTTTGTATCCACAGTTAGATAAAAGTGAATCGTTTAATATAATAGAAATAGGAATTTATTTATTTTATACAAAAATTGCTAAATAAGAACTTTTGTTTGCCTTTGCGGAAACAAAAGTTATTCAGCGCCTAAATAATTCTTCACACTGGACATCCTCCTCGAGGTCGTGGGATCAAATCCCGGGCGGATATTTTTCTAGCACGAAAAAGTTTCCATTTGTGTATATCATTAACATTGCGAAATAATATT